>VOQJ01016312.1:0-24950 GCA_015052665.1 Apistogramma diplotaenia | reverse complement strand
GCGTAAGTTCAACAAGGAAGATGTGTCATCCCTCATCTGCCTACTTTCCCAGGTGTTTGGATGCTTGTCTATGTCTTAAATCACTTCCATTTTCCCATGCTGTCAAACTCAATGATGAAGTCACTTCTTGCCCAATCGTCTTTCTGCCCAATCAGTCTGCGCTCAGTGTGCTTTAAACATCACAGCTCGTCTGTCATCCTCCCTTTTAGATTCATTCATGCAACACACCTCCTCCTCTTCTCCACCACCCAAGTTTCTCAGAGCTCCTCCCAAGATTCCATCTTTGTCTTCACCATCTTTGTTCTCGCTAATGATCTCGCCTTAACTATCATGTAAAAGTTGTGGGCTGAATCGCCACTCAGTAAATAGTAAATCTCTCTCTCTGAGCAATAACAATGTAACTGTCTGCCGAGCACCAATATAAATTGACAGTCATTCCCAAAAAGATTGTCTTATTCACTGGAGAAGACTATACTTCATTTTGCAATGCTCATTTTTAATAAGGATTCGCTAGTTAAATTGTTCTCTCCAGTAAAGAACTCTGAAAAGCACACAACGCGCCTTCTGTTCTTCTACTTTCTTTAGTACTGGCACTGACAGCAATGATAAACTCACCCAAACTTCAGAAACACTGTGGTAAGATAGAGGAAATTTTTACTTACAAACTTCTCTAAGTATGGAAAGGGATTTAATAAATTATCTGCTCAACACAAAGATGATTCAGGAAAAAGATCTGAAGCCAGAAAAACACTGGGGCGGATGACAAATTAAATACTTAAGTAATTCTAAAAACATAAGTAATGCCTGTGCTACAATCACTTACACCTAAACATCTATCTCAAAGAAGCACCCACTCATATACACAGCATAATAATGAAAACATTTGAAAATAAAATCTGAAAAATTAGACACTATAAATCAGAATCTTTCACAGAGGATTGTGGGTCTTTAACTTCAAGTTGTGATGCAGCCTATTCCAGCAGTGAAGTGCACATTACTAGAAACCAGCAAGCTTCAGTTTGTGTGAAGAAATTTCAAAGCCAGTCTCTCATGATTATTAGCTCTGAAGGTGTTTAATATCTCAGAAACTATAAGGCCTTCCTCTCTGCTATGAGAAACACATGATATGGCTGCCAAACGTTTCATCCAGGAGTGGGTGAACCATTAGCGCAGCCAAAAGGAGAATGAATGTTGGATTTGTGTGAGTCGAGCGACCAGAGACACAAGCCTTGATGAATATTAATGATTCATCTGTTAATATACAAGTCTGTCTCCAAAAAAAAATTACATTGACAAGCAAATCGACTGCACGATGCTCACTCCAAGAAACAATCTTCGATTTAGACGTCCAATTCAGGAGGTTTTTGGGGTGGGATAAGTCACACTACTCACTGCCAGGGGACTATGTGCATTAATAGTTCAAAAAGACTCATTGAAGGCTAGCCTCTCGATTGGGATAATAATACTGATGTGTGACGATGATATTCCCCTGTTCTCCTTGATACCAAGTACTGAGTTTCTGGAGTGTTTCTGCAATGAATAAGTCTGATCTCATCCTAAATTTCATAACACCTCCTTGTGGAATTCGCCACTTTTCAAGGATGCAAATGAGCCATTTTCACACAGGTCACATGTTTCCAGTGGTAAGAAACAAGAATTTGTTGGTGGTTTTTTGCACTTTGTAGTCATTACCTTTTTCCAAAAAACTAACTTTTTACCTTTAAGACTCAAACCCAGCCCCCGACAGTCCGATGTAGTCAGCAGGAAAAACATACAATAAAATCAATGTTTAGAAAAAATTATAAAAAAATTTCATTCTACTTGAAAATTTGCTCTAAATATGTTTGATTAAACCAACACACCACTTCAGTTTTTAAAAAGTGATTGCAATCTGGTTACATTTTTTGTCAGCCACTAACACAATGTCCATTGAGACAAGCTGTCAGCTTGATGTTGAAAACCCTATTAATTTAGGCACACAGCTGTTTCATCTGCCCATCTGTTTCAGCAGGCCCTCTACTACTCACAGCGCTGTGCTGTGTTTGAATCTGATTCACTGTTCTCACTATGAATCTTGGGACTTTCCATTACATCTCGTCAGCCAAGTCGTGATTGCCTGAATGCATCCAGAGCTGGCGAATAAACTTCTGGGATCTTTGTGTGTCCTCTGTCATTGTGTCTTTGAAGTATACTTCAGCCATTAAGCACATCTAACAGGTCATGTAGAACACAAACGACTGAACACTGGGAGACAAGTTAGTTTCCTTTTTCGTGACAGCATACGGCGTACGCCAGAGAGGGATTTGAGGTGTGAATTGACATTTATATTTTACACATAATGTTTGTTTTTTCATTTCACTTTGAGTCTTGCTGTGACAATGACGTGCTGAAAAGGGTGCGTAAGTTGTGCAGTTTTTGGAGTTGACCTCTGTGATCAAATTCAGGCTGAACCAAAGTCACATTTTTATTAAATGACAGGAACCTGCCTGCCAGTCATCCCACAATGCATTTCATAAAGTATATTTACTTTCCACAATGTTGGATTCTTTCCTTTTTGTATTTTCTCATATTGTCAGAGTCCTGAAAACATCATGACTAGTGTTTTTGAAATCGGTATCCCTATGTTTGGAATTAAAATCAAACCATATGGAGAACCATAAAGAGAACACATACAGTAAATCAGCATTTTAATAAGCCCTTAATTTATTTAGTTTTTTTTTTCAGTTTTGAAGAAAGGGAAACAGGGAGAAAGGGCTGATGTATACCAAATTACACAGGAACTAGACTGAAAATCGGCACAAATTTTGAGTGATGATTTATTTATTGGTTCAGGAGAAGAGGTACAACAGCCAACTGTAAATCACAGTGGAGGCTCTGTCAAGGTTTGAGACTGCATTTCAGCTAGAGGTGTTTGAGATCTTGTCAAAATTGATGGAATAAAACAAAAATGTACCGTCAGATTTTGAGTCACAATGCAACACCAACTGGAAATTGTCTGATTGGCAACAGCTTCATTTTGCAGCACCAAAATGATCCCAAACACACTGCCGATGCAGTAAAAGCATACCTGGATAGAAAAATCACACAACAGAAAACTATCAGTCACAGATTGGCCTCCCCAAACCCCCGAACTCAACAATACTGAAGCAGTGTGGAACAAATGGCAGCCAACATCTAAGAAGAGCTTTGAATGTCCTTCACGAAGCCTGGAGAGCTATTCCTGAAGTCTGCTTAAAGAAATTGCTAAAAAGGTTGCCAAATAGAGCTCAGGTTGTTCAGAAGAATAAAAGTAACCATATCACATATAGACGTTCAAGCTCACTGGAATTGTACGAACTCTGTCTTTTGTATGCTGTATTCATGCTCGTCTATGTTTTAAACTGCTTCATCTATTTCCTGTTTTCATATCAAACCATAAAGAACCTTTTGTCATGAACTGCTGTGGCGGGCAGGATTGAGGACCAAAATGCAGGACTCCAGACACAAAGGTAAACTCAAAATTGCTGGAAAACACGGGGAAACTGAACTGGACAGGTTCAGCAGCATTAACTAGAAAGGACACACATAACCAGGCTCAGCCAGAGAGGCACACAGCGGGAGAAATCGATGATGATGATGCAATGACAAGCAGAGAAAGCACATGACTTAAATACACAGGATAATGAGGGGATCGGGAACAGGTCGAGACACGGCTGGGATTAATTAAACAGAATGATAGGGAGACACAGGAAGCAAAACTAAACCTAAAGCACAAGGACCAAGGACAGACCAAAATAAAACAGGAAGTGGCAAAACACAAGGACCAGGGCTAGGGCATATGAACAGAATAAACACTAAGCACACAGACATCCACAACCAAAGAACACATGAAGAATCGAAACCAGGAGCCTAACACAAGGAAACATCATAATACATAACAGAATAACAAAAACAAAGCACTGGGCCCGAGGCCCAGGACCATGACACCTTTGCACAGTGCTGTATCTATTACTAGTATTCAAAAGTTGAGCTACTTTAATACTGGCCAAAGTTGGTGAGGCCATAAATTTCTTACTCAGGTTTAGAGATATTTTCAAATTTACTTAACTTTGTGATTGACAGCACTGAGATAATGTCACCTCCATCTATTTTTTTTAACATGAGACAGGGACTGACAAGCTCCAATCAATGAATATGAATGAATCTTTGTATTGTGTCAGCAGGTGCCCAGATAACAACAGATGGCAGACATACGTACCTCTTCAAAGCCGGATGAGCGGAGGGAACAGCATGAGCCTGACCAGGTTCTGCACAATGCTGATTCACTACTGCGTTAGTCATTTCAGAAGACTCCGGGATTAGCAGAAAGACTTGAAATGCATTTGGTTTTTCATAAAATAAATATGAAAACGAAGTAAAATGCTCTTTGTTGGGATGGTAAAGAGCTCCGTGTGCTTGTTAACAGTCTGAAAAGGTGGCCTACCCTTCCCAAAGAAGACAGGCATGTTGTTTCTGGGAGAAGGTCAAGTTAATCTACAAATGGCAAAATTGTGAAATTAGATCTGTTCTGGTTCATTTCTGCAGTAAATATGCCAAGAGCTGCTACGAACTCATTGTGAGGTGCTTCTTCCAGGTCTGAATGACTCCTTAGCTTTGCAGCATCAACTATAACACTGTCTGTTGATGCCAATGCTAAACTGGTATCGTCTCTATTCATAATATTATGTGGTATATTACGGTTTATGATTAAATTTTCAGTATTATCCATTTCCATTTTTTCAAAGTAAATGAGTGAGCACATTCTTGCAAGCAAATATGATTTGCTTGCAGGCTAACCAGGCTAATGTAGCTCAGTTAGCGCAGCATAATTATCAGACTTATCACTGCCATGGTCATGTTCTTCCACTTACAAAGCCGTGTGAATAACAATGCACACCATCAGGACTGGCTCTGAGCACAGGCAATCGCCCAGCCGCCACCGCCGCCCTCTCTCATTTGATTGACCTTGCCCTGATCCGGTCCTTCACGCTGCCCTCTGTGAAAGAGGGGGACGGGCAAGTGACAGCCAACAAGCCTGCATTTTTGTCGTATTTTATATTGTATGTATAGTATATTACTTTCCTTTAATCATGAAACGGCCGTCTAAGCTTTCCGAAGTGGCAGAAAAGCGTTCCTAGTGTAAAGGTATCCGTTATCTTTTTTAACATTAAAAAAACATAATAGTTACTAGCTAGAGGCTAGCTAAAATAAACACATTAAAGTTGCCTAGTAATGCTAATGTAGATACTGTAACATTGCAAGAATCTCTTATTTTAGTAATACATAATCACAATTATATAATATTTTTGTAGTAGTCTGGCTGATGCAGCTGTTTTGCTTATACTGTACATACAGTAATGGGTAAATCTCCTCTATTTGTCCTGTCCTGGATAGAGGCACTGAAAAACTATTTGCTATTTAGTCAGTTATTTGGATTCTCTATCACTGCTATGTATGTTGTCATTATTATTGTATTGCTATTGCTATTACTGAATGGTACAGTTTAACTTTGTCACTAATTACAGTAAATTAAGTCAGTCAAGTAAAGTGGAGTTTTCTTACCTACTATATGAAATAGAATGATGTACATGTACTGTATGTTTGCAGTTACAAGTCAGGCAACAAGCAACAACACAACAGCTGAGACACAACTTGAAGCAGTTGAGTTCTGCAGTTGTGTGTTACATCAGTAGTCATGTTTTTAATGTCAGTATGGACAAATCTAGACACATTTTTGGTTATAATTCCCTCAAATATTACAAATATTCTCGCAATATTCCTTCAGTTACGCACGCTCATCCTGGCCCGTTCAGCTGGATTGTTTTTATTTTTCGCATGGTGTCTTTGAAAGGCTATTTTCTCTGTCAATACATTGGTTAAACATTTACACACACACAAACACACATGAATGTGAACAGCAGCCTCTTTCAAGTCGTCCAGGGCACCAACATGGCTAGAGCCGGCACTGCACACCATCAAAAACCTTGTCTGTAACACACCTCCCTGATGAAGGCAAACTGAAGACTTTAGTCTCACGTTGCACACTGGTGCTGCAGCAGCCTTGAATCACTGCAAGGGAGCAGTGCATTTTCAGTGATGTGTTCACGTGAAACTGCTACACATGGAACGAGAGCCCTGAGTGTTAGTCAGCAGCTTCTGGAACTCTCTCAGATACTGCCGCTCTGAGGGGAAAGGTGCAGGTTCACTGATTCGTTTACTGAGCAGGTTACACATTGAAGGTGAGTCCTCTGAGTGAGTCAGAGGCTCAGACAAATATTTTTAAGAACAGATTCTAGTGACTGAAGACACTACAAAGAACCGAGTTGCACATCACTAAAGCTAAAACAAAAAAGTTGTGTTTTTCAAAAAAGTAACTCGATCCAGAGTTTATGATTAATTGCATTGTTACCAGTAAGTCAGACCATGTAGAAAGAGAGTTGACAGAATAACAAGGTCCAATTTCTGAGAACCATGGTGATGATGATGATGGTAGTGGACAAATAGCAGAGAGGAAAGTCATTATCAGGAGCAGCATTTAGATTTTGCCTCATTTAAAGCAGTTTTTCTCATGTGCAGAAAACAGGGGTGTATGTGTATATCTTGCAGTCAAGAGTGTTTCTTTTTGACTGTGCATGTGTAATTTATTTTCTAGTTTGATGCCTTTTCTCTTCCTCTTCTTTCCCATCTTGGTGTATTCTCTTTGCCCATGCATTTCTGTCTGCACATTGTTCACATGTGTAGGCGTGTTAAGTCCCTGTATATTATTAACAGGAATCCAAGGTAGCAGGTCGATACAACCGCTGCCCACCAGTGTCCCCCTAAAGTCCTACACACAGCTTTGCCTTCCTATAGTCGTCTATGGTAATCACATAGTTCACACCACAGCACATCCTTAATCGTGCTGGGGGCGGTTCTGGGAAGCCAAGTATGCAGCCAGTGAACCACTGACCTCACTGGACTATCAAAACTCCTTTCATCTTGGAGGATAGTTTATAGACTACCCCCCCAATCCCACCCCCAGTCTAATTTGGAACACACTGCAGCATCATGTGAGCTTAGGTCATGCAGCTTTGAAGTTAACATAAATCCAGTTTGTTTATTGCCCAACATGATATTAATGGCGATTTAAGCAATGCAATGGTGCCTGGTTCTACTGGTAAAATGCAGTTAAGTATATTTACTTATGTAGTGCATTTAAGATTTTTTTTTCTGCATCAATATTCTTCTGTTTTATACACTACATATTCATATTTCAGAAGCAAATGGCGAGGGATCTGAAACGGGAAGCAGCAGAACAGTGGTGAGTGTTTCCTCACAGCAGGAGGGCATGTAACACATGTTCGGTTAATGCCACACGATGGCCAGGACATTTTTGTCAGAGTTTCTTAATCTCAAGAGTTTCACTTCTCTGTAAATAAAGGTTTAATTATCTCAGTGTTTTTTTCCACCACTGCTTAGCTGTTTATATTCGCTAACACGGCTGCAGCTGTAAGTGTGTCTTCTCCGTGAGATGAACATCTGCGCTTATGTAGCGATCCCGTTAGTCTTTTGGTCATCCAAACCCCACCGAAGCGTTGAGGTATAAATATCCAGACACTGACTCGTTCATCACAAATATTTAAAATTTGATTCCCAAAGCAGACAGAAAAGGCAGCAGCAAAATAAGATGCTCAAATATTAAGTTGACTCATTATCTGCTGCACGTAGGCAATATAATCAGCTCAAAAGTGCGGGCACCCTCACACAGAATATGTGAGCAATGAAGGTGATTGTAACCAATAACAGCTTCAAGCTCCTGATGTATGCAAAACAGAGAGATAGAAGATAATGAAAGATTAATGAGTAAATCTCTGCCCATGAATATTTGAGGAGAGGAAGTCTGTTTAATACATGATCACCCTGTGAAAGGCTTCCTGTACATGCCACTGCCTCATTCGCTGATTCAGAGAGGATGCTTATTAGATTTTCAGGCGGATGGCATTTTCATTGCCTTACTCTCCAATGAGCCTCTTTCATAAATCATTTTATATCAATTTTTATTTGGGTTTTATTCCTAGACTTGATATATATTCAGGGAGTAAAAAACTGGCCCTAGACTTTAGAAAAACAGATAATACCGATGATAAATAGTGTTTTTGACTTTTCTTGTCATCCTTGATCAAATTTAAGCGACAGACAAATCTATAATTACATAAAAAGCCATTCGTTAATTAAACGTTTTCCCCAATTTTATAAAAAGGGTCAGGTCTTAAATAAAAAACACGGCTATTTCAATAACCTCTTTTCTGTGTACTGCTCATACACAAAGCCTCCATTTGACCATTTGCATTCTAAAATACTTTCACATTGTCGATCTCCTGGTGATGAGAGCTACACTTGACATAGCATAGCTTTGTAGCTCGCAGCTCTAACTGCTTTGGTGGCTGACACAGAGTGGGATCAATGGATTAGTTTCCATGAGATGGGTGTTCTTGGGGGCCGTAGCCGTGCCTGTACATCCTAAGAGTGGGATTACAGAAAGGCAGATAGGAGCTCTCTGGTCCAACAGGCGCCTGCCTGCCCATCTCACGGCTCACGATGGTGACAAATGGAGAATGCTGCCAACAGAGTGCACTCACATCTCCAACTCAATCACACAGAGTCAACACTGGAAGTCATACTGTCAATCAGGCTTTCCCATTTATGCAAACAGGAGCAAATCGGCAAACAGCAGCATACACAGTCACAGCGTTATTTGCCTATTTTTACATCAGGGTTTCATGCATTCCTTCATTTCTGGAATATTACCTTTGTTTTGTGTGTGGATCTGTGTGCACCTGTGAGACACTGTGGTTTTATCCAGTTTTGCTGTATTTCTATTATGATGTTATGACTGACAAAAAAAAAAAATCTCTGTGATGGAGGATCAGCCATATTCCTTACAGCTACAGTCTCTATCAAACCTAAGTGACAACCAGACTTGGAGAAATATGAGGTATGGGGGACACGTTTTCCATCACATCTGTTATCTTGTCAAAATGTTCAGATTATGTAATTATCCAAAAATGAACACAGACATTTTTTAACAGGGTGGTGGTTAGATTTGTCTCTGCCAGCGCCTGAGAGCCTGCGAGGGGTGTTTCACCATGTAAGATATTTATAGTACAGAAGGGAGCTGTGTTCTTTTGTAGCCTGTACGAGGGAAACCCAGTGCCATGAAGATGATGTATGGCTTTAATGAACATAAGTTCAATACCTGGAGGTAAATGGTGACAATAACATTAAACAAAATGTAATCTTCTGCACACGTGCATACGCATGTATATGCATGTATTTATGTACACAAAATACCCATGCACACAAATGTAAGCCCCTATTCACAATCAAATCTCTCCACACCTATGTATCTGCCCCTCCACATGCTAATATAGTCTCATTTATGATTCCTGCATTCAACTTGATCACAGCAACCGGGAAAACATTGGTGGCAGCGGATGTAAGCAGTGCAGAGTCTTTCCCCCCTTCTTTGCATGTCTTTAAAGTGGTGGTCGGGACTTCCAATTCCCCTGTCTCTGTAGCAGAGTATGAATAATGCAGCAGTGTGGGGTTGCCTGGCTGACAGAATGACTTGATAAAAACAGCTGGGTGAAAAAGGACTGCAGCAGCTAAATATACGCACTGACAAAGTCCATGTAGCTTCTTCCATACACCAGTACCTGCGTGTATAGTCCTGGTGCATTAGCATGTGTGCTCTTGTGTTGACACAGTATTTTTCACATCTGTTCAAAGACGCACACTGGAAATAATTACAGGAGACGGTGCATCATTGGCACCATCCACAGGAGGTTTGGACAATAAGGCTATTTTATAAGGAAAAAGGTCACAGGAAACCATAACAGCACATTTATCTATTAGCAAAGAGAAATTGGCCCACTGTAGTCACCATTTACTGAGGCATCATGAACTAACAAGACAATAGAGACTTTCATTTGCACATCTTACTATAATGACAGCTAAATATGTGATTTAAATGTATTTTAAACTATCATCCACTAAATATCCATCATGATGTGAATGCCTCTTGATGCAGGAATATGCAGCACATTGAACCTATTTAAGTGTTACTCTTTAAAGTTATCATCTCCACAGTTAGGGTTAGTTTAGTTTAGTCACTCTGTTCTTAGCAAAAGGGACTGAGACACCAACAAACTGACAGGACTCCTAATGACACATGACCTGCAGCTTTGTTTGGGCAGACAGTGCATTACATGCGTTATGCTTTCATTAAAAGAAGTGGTTAAGCACTGCATTTCATGTACAGGAGCAGATAAGATAATTCACTGGATGAACAGTGTCCCCTTTTCCTTTGAAGTCACATTTAGCAAGAGGGTAATGCTATAGTCCTATATTCCAGGTTGCATGCCATTGTTATTTTGCAGCTTCCAGATTAATAAAAGGTAACAGTGAACGTGTGGCAGGACACTAGGTCTCATTTTAAGGTAAATAACTTAAGTGGTCATTAGTTACCTGTGACGCGGCGATGAGCGACAAGGTCTGGTTTACTGTCGTTCACATTTGGTCATTTTATTTATCACAGCTCAATTTACAACAATTAACTCTTCTGAGACAAGCGTGACCCACTCCAGCAACCCAGACAACATGAAGCAGGAAAAGCCCCCCCAGACTGGGTAATTAGCTGCCCCGCTGATGAGCCACACCTTACTACAAATCTGGCAGGAGTAACACACAATTTCCCAAAAAGCAATTAAAATATGCAACCAGTTATATATTAACGTTCATTAAAACAATCACCAAACATTATCTACAAACCCATACCTACCTAAAAATCCAAAGCCAGTCTCCTCCTTAGTCTCTCCTGGAACCTTTAAATAGTGTTCAGACCCCCGGGGACACATTTGCCTGAACACACCCTGGAAAGACAAAGAAGAAACAGGTGAATGACGTGAGTGACTGCTCCACCACAAACCCACTTGCACTACGTCAGCACTCATATTGACCATCACTGCATAAGTTCATACCCACATGACCATTACATTTGAAGACTAACCCTGCCTCTGTATTTTACAGTATCTGCCCACCACACTGAGTAGCTCCTCAAGTGCCTGGAAGGCAGAACCACACCAATTATTAAAATACTCAATAAATATTTGAGAGTTCTCATTTGTGAATATGTTTTGCTATATCAAAGAAAGTACTGAATGTAAAGTGCAAATGTGTCCCAACATTTCATACCTAAAGCCATAATACCATTTATCTGCACCAGTAACGAAACACCTCTTCATTACATTACTAAAACACAATTGACCATGTTAGCATTCAACCCCTTCCTAACTAGCAGTGTAACCTACTGTACCACGAGAAAGGTGTGACATAATTCAGTGAGCATATTAAATACATTAATTCAATCCTGGACGTAAGACACAAAAGATTTACCTTATTATTTTAGACACGGGCCTAGAGATCAGTCCGGGACCATCTGACAATCACTGGTGATAATATTAATAAATTAATATTTCCCAACTTGCTCTGAGTGGTAGCTGGAGGTCTCTGGGAAAATGATTTGTAAAGTCCCCAGTTTCACTGACCTACAGACAGGTCAGTGACCACCTGGCAACCATCTGTCACGAAGGAAAAATGTGTGTCCCCCAACCAGTTGGCAGAAACCTCCTTGTGGTGACTTTGGTGGCTAGCATATTGCTATGGTCACAGTTTGAATGGAAGTGATAGACTTGTCGACAGACACTGGCTTGCGACTCTGTGAGCTATAAAAGTATGACACAAACCAGAAATGGCAACAGTTAACTTTCAAAGTTGGCTGCAGCACTGTGACACAACTTTTACTTTGAAGTTGAACTTTATCCATTTTCAGTTTGCATTGTATTGAATTGTTTTTTTTTGGTATACTACCCCTTCACTAGTAGTTGGCAAGTATTTGCAAACATGAAACCCCACAGGTAACAATGGCAATCTGCCAGCAACCAAAGCAATCACTGGGAGGCTTTTTGTTCAGCACCACCTTTGAATAATTTCACCCAGTGAGAGGAATCTCCAGGAACCACTGCCAAACCAGTCAGGAAATCCATGTTTCTCTGGAATTCCTGTTAAAAGGGAGTTTTTCCTTCCCACTGTTGCCAAGTGCTTGCTCATGAAGGGGCGTTTGATTGTTGGGATTTTCTCTGTTATTGTAGGGTCCTTACCTTACAATATAAAGCACATGGAGACAACTTTTTTTGTGATTTGGTGCTATATAAATACAATTGAATTAAATTGAATTGAATTACTCTGGATTTGTTGGCTCTGTTCACATGTACACAGTTATTCTGGAATCTGTAGCTTTGTCCTACGCATTCTGTCCGAACATAAATGATATTTTAGGGCACTAAAAACACCCTCCAGAGTGAAGATTTTCAGAAATTCCATCACTATGTTTCCATATGGACAAGAAAGGCACAAATTTTGTCTTGCAATTTCAGTTGCGTGTACCTTTCTCTCTCTCTCTTTTTTATTTTATTTTTTTACATCTGACTGTGTGGTATGTTATCATTTGTAGGCTTCGGGTCAGCCAACATTTCTTTAAGGTTTTTTTAAGATTGTCATTTGTTGCTTTGGCACGTTTTGTTCTCATGTGAACAGAGATATCTTTCAAAGATGCCACTGAGAGTGAACCTGAAGATGAAGTGAATGTTACTTTTTTAAGTAATTTAATCTGTTGTTAATACAAGATATTGGTAATACAAAGGCCAACCAAGTGTCATATTTTACCGAGCTACGTAGACTGAATTATTTTCAGCAGTCATTATGCAAAATCTTGAAGATCTTGATGAAATGAACAGCAAGCTGACCTATACTGTAGATTTTTCTGGTTCTTTTATTTATTCAGAGCAGTGGCTGTTTATAAATAGAGCATACTCACATCCTGGCACCCAATTGTCATAGCAGCTATGATTAAAAAAGAAAAAAAAACTTCTAAAGTAGAAGCAACAGAAGTAGATTAAATTACCATGGTGATTCTAGCTTCATAGCCAGAACTATATTTGTTATTTGAATAACAATAAAGTACAATAAGGCTTGAAAATAACTTTGTTAATTTCCAAATCTATTTATGACATTGCAATTTGTTGTAGCACATTTGCCGATAAAGACAGTCATTTAGCCATTAGAATAAATAGGATGTAATGCGGTTAAACTTGAAGAGGACACTTTGCATTTCCCACTCAGCTGAGATAGATGCTTCTTTGGGGAAATAATTAGCATGAAAATCAACCACCAGATTACTTTGGTGCAGTCCTAGTCTCACAAGGCTCTCCATTAGATCTGATGCTCAATACGTGCAGATTATATTCATTCATCTCTGTGAAGGCAATCTCCACATACCCAAAAACAGCTAATAAAAAGCTGCACACAGGCTTGATGGTGTTTGACAAAGTCAACAGAAAACTACACTATGCTAAAAAAATTTCATCGGTCATGCAAATTTTTTTATAAGTTTGTAAATTTGCCACAAGATTTAATAGGACCTAAGAGTCCAGACTGAACTACATTAAACTGGTTTATTATACCATGATGAAACTCAGTAAACAGGATATCTCATGTTACAATCTAATCTAGCAAAAGTGTGTATGTATACATATTTGATTGGCTAATATAATGTGTTGTCAGATAACATCAGAATTAGGAATGCACTAATAAGGCAAACATATATGGTATAGGTCATGCATGTCAATCAAGCTTATAAGCGTACTTCTCTTTGGGGGCCAAGAATTACTTGATTATGTAATGAACACCAGCACAATGATCAGGGGGACCAGATTTATCTAATGACTTGTAGAAAATAATATTAAGTTTGTATTTCCTGTTGACACTTTTTGAATGAGAGTCCATTGGAGTCCTCAATTAACTAGAGTGAGTTTTCACTTTAAGGCATTTCTATATTGGTTTTATTGGTTGTTGCTGCTTTGCTTCATCACATCATACATTTCATTCTAGCACACAAATGGAGTATTGAATAATTTAACATTGAATGGTGACACCTGGTCAATACCCACTCTATTAAGCCATAAACAAATAGACATGCAAGAATTAGTGTATCCCTAATTGCACTGTAGTCACTGTTGCTAGATGACCCTGTGCATGTGCATCCTCAACTTTGGCACCGCAGCTGAACCATCATCACAATCTCATTAAAATAAATATGTAGAATGTGCTGTGGTGAACTGGACTGAGCTAAATAAATAATAAGTTCAGAAACCCACGACATGAAAGGGGCTCGCTGCACCGTGGATTCAACCTTGCTTCTTGCATGAAAAGTCCTCTACCACAGCCTGTCACAAGTGTAACGCCAACAAGCAGCGGGAAATGAACTGTGATAAAGTACAAATCAACATGTCTTTTAGACTGCAATCCTACAAGACTGCTCAAAGTCCCACCATTAATTAGTGTGTCAATCTTAAATATGATAAATTTATCTCTATTATCCGACTATTTATCACAGGCCTTTAAGGTAGCCGTAATTAAACCATTACTTGACCCAGATCTCTTAGCTAATTTCAGACCAATCTCCAGCTTTCCTTTTATTTTAAGGATTCTTGAAAGAGTAGTTGTCTAACAGCAAACTGATCATCTGCAGAGAAATTCATCACAGTACAGAAACAGCAGCATTAGTGAAGGTTACCAATGATCTTCTTATGGCCTCTGATGGTGGATTTATCTCTGTGCTCGTCCTGCTAGACCTCAGTGCAACATTCATTGCTGGTGACCATAATGTTTTATTACAGAGATTAGAGCATGCCATTGAAGGTACTGTGCTGTGCTGGTTGGACTCGTATCCATCTAATAGACTAATAAACTGTTCATGTAAAAGGGGAGTCTTCTTCACATACTAAGATTAATTATGGAGCTCCACAGGGTTCTGTGCTGAGACCATTTTACATTAAAATTTACATTATACATGCTTATACGTGTTAAAAATGCTGCCTAATACTTTAGCAGTAAGTACAGCATATATTTTTATTGCTATGCAGATGACACAGCATTACCTATCCATGAAGCCAGATGGCACTTACTAACTTGTAGGAATGTCTCAAGGACACAAAGACCTCTAATTTCCTGCTTCCATATTCAGACAAAAGTGGGATTTTTGTACTCAGACCTAAAAATAATGGACTCTCCAGCCTCCAGTAACATTGTGAGGAATCCTTGAGTCATTTTTGACCAGGATATGTCCTTCAGTGCACATATGAGCAGATATATGACTGCTTTCCTGCATTTTCAAAATATCTCTAAAATTAAAAACATCCTGTCTGAGAATTGTGCTGAAAAACTAGCTCATGTATTTATTACTTCTATCTTGAATTACTGCATAATTTGCAGATTGTCCTAATAGCACTATGAATAAAGCTTTCAGTTAATCCAAAAACACTCCTAGAGGATTTAAAAGTAGAATGGGAGGCAGAGCCTTCATCTTTCAGACCACTCTTCTGTAGGAGACAGACAGCTTTTATGCTTCTAAAATGCAGCTTAAAGTTATATTTTTTGGTGGCGTGGTGGTTAGCACTGTTGCCTCACAGCTAAAGGTCCTGGGTTCAAATTGACCATGGCCCGGACCTTTCTGTGTGGAGTTTGCATGTTCTCCCCGTGCTTGTGTGGGCAGTCCAAGGACATGCAGTTACTGGGGTTTGGTTAAAGCACAGCATATTAGCCAGTTTCATGTCTAGCACTGACCAGCAGGACTAGCAGTGTTTGCTCCCATTTTCTTGGTTGCATAATTCTTTCTACTTTTTACCACAGCATATTGAATAACACTACATTCCCAGATTCACTCTTTTGTTACATATTAATTCAATATTTGTATATTCATATTTTATAACGTTGTAATCTCAGATGCAGTAAAAAGGCCCTCAAGTTAGATTTGTTCCAGCTGAACTGACTTGTTTGCTGTGCACTGAACTCTGTGTGTGTGTGTGTGTGTGTGTGTGTACTATAAAGACAGAAGAAAATGTCAATCACAGAGACAACTAGAACATCAAATTGCTAATGTGCAGTACTCTGATGCTGAAACCTATCCGTGATGAATTACATGTTAACGCTTATCTGCAGGCAGTCCCTGAGCTTTCTATTTCCACTACCACCTCTTACTATAAGGTGCACCATTTGTTTTATAGCAGCATCTCAATTATTCAGGAGTCAGCTGAATCCATATGTGAATGTGTTTATGTGTCCCTACATTATGCTTGCATGTGTGTATACTTTTGAGTAGGTGAGCTTGTGTGAGAGAAGATGAGCTATGTGTATGGTAGATAGTGAGGGTACACTGGGGTTACATTCCCATTCTTGGCTGGGCACTTTGAGTAAAAAATTCATTCGACTCTAGGACTTATTTTCCCCCCTCTATGAGAAACAGACTTGGACCTCATCTGGCTCCAGTGTGAGAAAACACTATGTGCTGTGAAATCATGCCTCCTATTACAGCACTCTCCCTCTCACTGTGAACATGAATCTTTTGCAGGATTTCAAACAACTGGCAGAAAGCGGAGAACATAAAACAGCACACAGCTCCGTGAGCCTGCAGCAGGTAAGACTGAAGAATATCAGACCAGAAGGATGCCAGCATGAATCCCTGAGCTAGTTAGCAAGGTATGTGAGGAAAACTGAAATAATACTTTTTTTCCCTCTTCTTAACTGTCTTGAGCCATTGTTAAAGTTGTGCAGTTGCTCTACTCTTTCAGAAAATAAAGTACCTTATTGCACCTTTAGAGCTATAATGGTTTGTTGCTGGGGGAGTACCATCTGGTACTGGCATTATACCTATGACAGAGTATTTGTGCCCCTCTGGAAAATATTTAACTTTAATGTAATAGTACAAAAATGGACCATTTCAATCCTGGTGCAAAATTTGATACAGGGATACCCATTTATTCATTATCTTTCTCACATTTCTACCTACAGCCAACTTTGAGTGGATCTATTCTTCTGCATTAAACCTAAGCTGTAGGTATGTCATAACTACAAACACTTCTCAAGCCCTATGTCACCATAACCTCCCCAAAATGTGTCCACACTGCACTGACGCAGTCAGCAAAGATTGCAATTAGCCAATAAAATACCATCAGCTCCCCTTTTGCATTATCACTACTTTTTCTTCTGCAGAAATTTTTAGAATCAACTAGAAGAAAATGGATCAACTCAAAGAGAGGAACTCACCACTAACTAGCAAAAGTGAAGCACAGCCGAGGCACGTCAGCACTTGTTTCCATCTGCAGCGAGCTGTGGCTTTCACCTAAAGTAAACCAAATGTAAACTCCCTGCCCAGTACGGAATAGCTATCACACAAATACAGCAAGAAGCTCATAAATATACTTATGAGTTGACAAAGTAATTGAAATTTTTAGATAAGTGCTTGGTCTTGTTAGCCTGAAATAGCTGCATATGGCAGCCAAGTGACTTTCCTAAAAGCTTAGGTCCTTAGGTGATTATTTCTGGCACAGGTGCGGTGATCACAAGTTGGCGGTGACCAGAAATGTGTTAGAAGCAGGTAGAACACTGGAGTATATTTGCCAGCTCAACTGAAATATGACTCCAAATAAATGCTTAAGTTGTTCTGTGTTTGCTGGATGGACAACATCTTCCTAACATACTAATAGTAATTAGTTTGCTAGTAATAGAGTTTGCTTGTTTTCTTACTTAACTGCTTTGAAGCAAAATAAATACATAAAACATTGAAAATTAAACTAAATTTGCAGACGACAAACAAGTACACCAACGTTTAAAAAACTAAAAATTAGAGACAAATAATAATAAGACACACAACAATACTGTACATTCACCTCTCTTTCCTTAAATTAATGTGTCTTCTGTCATCAATTTAAATAATTGCTAAAAGCATTTAGCTTATGGTTAATAACACTTGCGGAGCAGAAGTGATTGTACATCATCATACTTTGTAGCAGTTATTGCATCACATTTTAGTCAATTTTTTAATTACTGAACACAAGTGCTTTACCATCATTTATAATGCAATCCCAATAGCCATGGAAACTGCATCAAGTTTGCAACTTTTTACGTTATACGAAAATGCACAATTACATTTATCTCCTGTACATGTTCATCAGTGTTGTTTGTTTTGTTTTTTTTAAACTTTAAGACTTAAGGAAACTACATGCACCTCACAGTTCAGAATTTCCAATGGCTCCAGTATAACCTCAGGTATGCTCTGCTTGTGAAACGAGTACACTGACATGTACTGCATGCTTTCAGGTAAAGCACATGCCGTCGATCCCAGAGCCTTATTCATATATCTGCTGTGTCTTCAAAAATGCATGATGTGTCTATAAAGGGTTTAATGTCTCTTTTTGAGTGGCAGAATTGTGTTACAGTGGGTCATAATGGGCAAAAAAACAAATAGTGAAAAACAAAAGTAAGCTTGTGCGTCAGGGTCTCGGTTCATTTCTGGAGGCAGTGTTTGGTTTGCGTGACCCATGTAGAAAACCGGGTCCTCGTGAAGCTAAAACTGCAGATGTGGCTTGCAATGGTCTGGAAAGTTGAAGAACACAGGGAACTGTGAACTACTGGGACTCGGTGGAGGATTGTGTGCCGAAATTATATTAAATGCAGAACTGTGAGTATTTTAATGAATCCCAATTTGTAGTCTTGAGCCTCACGAAACATTCATAAATATGTTGTTTGTTTTTGCTCCAAAGAAAAGGACATTAAGAGTATAGCGAGATTGAAGCTTTCATGTTTGCAAATTGACTTTTGAGCTTCTGGAAGAGGTTAGTATTATTCTCACTGTAGTTTACTTGTTATGATCTATGAAGTCATTATACTGCATTTGCAGAAATTCATGCACTTTCAGTCACAAAGAAATTCTTGCATTTTTCCTTCCAAATTATTTCCCTCATATTCGTGCAGGGGAACAAAAAATTACTGCATACGAGTTCGTTTGGATTACTTATCATGGCTTAATGGCGAGGAAATATTTTACAATCTCATTATATAGAAAAACAAAAGAAAAGCCAAAAACAAATACAGCACATTAAAGCAGCTATTTCAACTGAATAATAGCTCATAAGTGATTTTACTATTTATGAATGTTCCTGTGCTTTGTGGAGGACATTTCCCCTGCTTATTTACTTAGCCCACACTTTTTTGCAACATGGAAAACAATCTTAAATATGCAGCATTCTGTATTCATTTTAACCTTCCAGTAGCATAAACATCAAATATACAAAACCGTTTGTGCAAGCAGAAACAAAAAATGCAAAAAACTAATAGAGACAGTGCATATACCCACATTTTAGAGGTGCAAAATAAACTCCACTCTCACTTGGCCATGAAGAAAGTTTTTTACAGAACACGTAGCAATCATTTAGTGAGATTTAGATCTGTTTCAAGTGCAGTGCAATGACCACTTACCATCACTTGTGATGCTAAATTCAATTTAACATCTCCTGGATGTCCATTCTACTGTAAAGCTGTTCTCACTTCCTCAGAAACAATAACTCCTTGCTGTGTGCAGTTAACGCACACCCACCTACAGTATGTATTATTATTCTCAGTCATTTTTCCGCATACAGTATGAGGGATTTAGTCAAAGGGTGTCAGAGAGAAAACATCAGGTATTTAATCTGCTTTTCATATACATATAAAACCATGTCTGATTGTATTTGTATATTTGAATATAAATATAGTGATTTTTTTTCAAAACTACAACTAATCTGACTTCTTCTTTCTTTCTATATGAAGGAATATTTGTTTAGTCAGAATAGCGTCATGCCATCTGAGCACTCAGATTTAGTTATCACACTATTAACCTAGATAACGGAACAGTCATATGTCAGTACGATAATATGAAAGTGGTCCAGGGAGCGAGTCAGAGGAAGTAATGACTTCCCTTTCCTGTTTTCCTTCATCTATAAACACGTGCTGCAGGCTGCACTACAAGGACACAAACGCTCTGCTTCATGTCTCTGAGTGGGCGTATAGGATGCTGAGGGCTTGTGAGTCATCCACAAGTGCATCTGAGAAGTCTGACCAGGTTTCCTCCTCTCCCCATCCAGAGGCTCCATCTGTAGACCTCATGGGCCAGTTGCTGGCCTCTCTCACGCTCCTTCAGCCCAAGCTACTTGGGCACAATACTCCAGTTGTTATCGTTCCCCTGCCAGCACAGCCAGCCGGTCATCTCCTCCTCTCACTTCTATGAGCTTCAACCCCCTCAGGTTGTTTTCCTGACTTCTTGCATGCTCGCCTGGAGCCAGAGCGTAGAAACTCAGTTATGGACAGACATCAGTTAACTCCCTAGCAAGCCCACGCAAACCCAGCCCACGCGGTGCAAACATTTGGAGGACAACACGCACCTGTCTAAGTCTGTGCCCTACAGAGCATGTGAATGACAGTGTGAAATGCAAAAATGAAAGAAAAAGCACAGTGTGTGCTGCTATAAGCTGATAATTGGGAATAAGAAGAGGGTTGTTTTTTTTTAAAGCTCTGCACATATCACATTATATTGTGAACACTCTGTGGCATTGGTTAGGGTTGTGTACTCATTAAAACTAAAAATAAGCCTGGACCAACACCTCTAAAAACTGTATTTGACCGTTTATTAAAGAAAAACATTGGCATGTTTTCCCATTAAATTAAGTTTTTAAAATGTGCCTCAAACAAATAATGAAGGCAGTATATTACTCAATTTTAGCCTGCCACAAACATAAAGAAGTCATGTTAGTATGCTACAGTGAGTATCTTTGCAATGCAGAAAAGCCAAAGATGCATTTGAGATAATGAGAAACAGTTGACTGTGTGTACCAACAACAAAAATGGGTAAACCTCTTAAGCTACACATACATCTGATTGCTATTCCCCATATATTAACCCTTAACTCTTAAATTCTCATTTCCAAAGATGCAAAAACTGAGTGGTTTCTTAATTTGAATTAAGCAGCAGGATTTGATTCCTTCCCAGCCCAAAGTAGCTTTGCCGTCTCCCAATTAAAGGTCCCGCGTTACCCTTGCGTGTTTGCTCGACCCATTGATTTTGAATGCATACTGATTGGCCGGAGCAAGGGTTCGCTCTGGCAAAGTCAGCGAGGCCAGGCTCCAAATCGATAAGAAAATTATATCAGAGGCTGTGTCTGATGATTTGTACGCTTGATCTGGGCTTTGCTCGTATCCTATAAGTGCAAATTTAAATTTTATGTGTTCGTCACTCAGCGGGTTAATAACTCTTCATCAATTATGATCTTTTTTAGGGGAGAAGGAGGAGAATGGTGAGGCCTGTTTTAGATGTTTTAATAATTCATCAGTGACATGTTCCCAGGAAATGAGTCTTTTTTAATATATTCCTAATGGCCCACAAAAGGTTATGTCTATCAGATGGCTCTAACTGGAGACACGCTGGCATTTTAATCAGCAGAGGAGAAGGTAGACTTTGGGCTTTTTCCTAAATGAATTCCCATGTACTATTGATTATATAGAAAATGTTACTTCTGTCTTCTGTCACCACAATGACAATCAGAAGTCACAATGGTTACATGGATGATTGAATGAAAAACTGTACCACGTGCTATGATGTAGACTGATTACATTTTGACCGTATTCTTCCTGCGCTGAAGAGCATTTAAAGTGGCTTATTCAAAACTGTGTTTATTACAAACTGCTCAAACACACAGATATTCATCTTCAGTGTGCTGATCAAACATGTGACAAAGAGATTAAATAGCAGGATGCAATCAAGATGACAAAATGCTTGCGCTTCACTACAGCTAATGAATTGTAGCACAAATGAGCTCATATACAATAATTGTATAAGAATTTATACCAATTTTCAAATTCAGATGTACTTTGAAAGAAACACAAAGCAAACTGCTTAACATTTGTTTTAGTTTATTTGATTTGATTAATGCGTTTTCATTGCCTAAATCTGAACACGTGCGTGGATGCAAACTCCTGCGCTGCCATCGATTCACTCTTTGCCTGATATTCAGTTGCAGTTGTGAGCCCACAGTTGTTGACTTCCTGAACAGAATGATAAAATTATCAGTACTTTGACTCTAAGATTTTAAAGGAATGCTAAATGTTCAAATTAAGGAGGTGGCTTACAAAACTCAGAGAAAACAGAGTTACCAATGAACCCAATCCAGATAAAACATTAACTACAAATGTAGTAGTTATACTCAAGTATATTTTGTATAAGACAGCAGCTATGCCAGCACAGGCACATTTTTGTAAATACATTGTAAACAGGTATTCATTCGCACACTTTTTCCTCATTCAGATGCAGTTGTCAACAGACTCCCACATATTCATTTCTTGGCATTTAAGAGTGCCACGAAAGGAAACCCCCATGTATATTTTTGCAGGTAATGAAGGTGCTTATTATTTCCCAGGACTTCCAAATCTCCATTATTGCTGCCAGTGCCGTAATAATCCAGATTGTGGTAACTAATGTGACAAAAATCCAAACTTCTCACTATCTCATTACTAAAGCTGAGTTTGTGCACTTGCAGCTCTGTGTCAGCAGGTGGATACTCTGATGGAGTTGCCAAAGTCAATAGGGCACATGAATTTGTAATGTCCTCAGCACCCTCAGGACAGTGATAATGTCAGACTCCAGGGTAACATGGTACGATGAATCGAGGAATGATGGTGCTGATGAAAAATACATAGGAACCTTGTGAAGGATGACCTCTCCGAGAAAAAGCCCTTGTTTGTGACAATTTCTGCATCTTGGGGATGCATTCTCTCACTGCTCAGGGATTCTGGGAGAAATCTCATTTGAATCTTTATATTTTAATGATAACACAGGTCCAAATTATGCTGAACTGTTAGCGTTTAATAAACCTGGCATTCTGGGAGTAGTTGCTACATGCTATAACAAGAAAGAAAATGAATGCATTTTATATTAAGGAGGGAGTCTTTTTGTAGGGTACAGTTCAAAGTCAAGAGAAATCTCAGCTACAGAGCAATGAGTGTGACCAGGGGACAGATGAGGACTCAAGTATTTATAAGCTCTTTCACCATCTGCTTTTTCCAGGCGGGTTAAGGCAGAGGCATATGGAGCGAGATGTGAGGATGATGCCGTATCTGAATTGTTAATGCTAGCCTGCTATGTCAGCTTGAGCCCACGACACCACTTCAGTGTTTGAATGCACTCCTTTATGGCAGATTGACAAATTAACCCACGAAGCTCAAATATTTTGCCCCACAAAATTTTGCTGGCTTCAGGAAAAAAGTTCCAGGGAGAAATGGCAGAGGGGAGATTTAATCGAAACGAGCTATGACACATTGAGAGGTCATATGAACCGATACTTCCTTTCTCATGAGCTGCTCTAACATGGACAAAGCCCCTCATCTGAGCAGCCAATTTCTTCGCGCAGTGACTAACCACTGGATGAAAACCTTTTTTTCCAGCAGTGAACTGTTTCCACCTTCCTGCCGTATATTTAAATATTAATACCCATATCCAACCCCCAGCTTGTGCCACTGAGCTAACAGAATGTTTAGTATGGAGAAAGCAGAAATATGTGTTATTCTTGGAGAAAATGCTCTATTTTTTCCACTGTATATTTCAAAAGATACCTTAAAGGTAAAAAAAAATAAGTGTCTGATAAACAAAAAGATAGCTGAAGAGCTTTCATGATAACTATTATTTTGTTGATGGTAAATCTGCGATTGTTTAAAAAAATAGTCCATTATCTTCACATTTTAACGACCTTGTTAGTTTACTCTACTTTTGCAGGTAAAGTTTAGAGCTACTCCCTGGCATTTCCATCCTAATTAGCCCGGTTTCAACCTGTGTTTATATTGCGTCCTTTTCAGTTGTGAAGTAGTGGTCTTGTTCTGAAAATATGTTTGTATATATGTGATTATAATCTTACTGTACAATAAGAGGCTTAAGGTTAATGGGGACAATATGAAATATATTTCATGTTTATCATTTTAATCATACTTCACTAAATCATTTAGTTTTAATTGGATCAAAAAAATCTTTTTGGTGATTGCTATGATTGGAAAACACTAGTAATGAGAAGGAGTTTCCAAATACAAAAGTAAAGTAGAATTGTATTGTTTTTCTTAGAGATGCCTTAACATTTGAGCTTTGCCATTCAAACACAGTCCCAGCAGCAACTAGCAACATCAAAAATGAATTCATTAACTCTGATTGGTCGTCCTTGAAGCAGAGCATGAAATCTCAGTGCATGATATAAACAAAACAGGATGCATTCATTACCTTCAACATTCATCACTGTCTCCTTGCTATCCCCTAACTACATATGTGGTGACAAAGCAGTAATGTCCAGGGGTGAAAAAAGGCAATGCCAAAGTGCAGTTCCTCAAGTGACCTGCTGAGGCAGGCTCCAAGAGCAGATCAGTCCCAGAGACTTCCAGATCAAAATGCCTAACTTTACAGAAGAAATAAAGATGTTCTACACCCTGGTACATAAAGCATCTTTATAGGTTTTGGTATTGGTGACAGGTTTATGAGGTTAATTTTTTTTTGAGAGGGAGGGGGCATTTTTGCCTTTATTGGATAGAACTTTTGTGAAATCAAACTTTCCACTTAGGAAGCAACACTGAATGACAATCAATTTCACATCCTGTTATGCAAATGGAATAGACACTAGGTGGAAATTATTGGCAATTAGCAAGACACACTCAATAAAGGAGTGGTTCTGCAGGTGGGGACCACAGACCACTGCTCAGTACCTTTGCTTTCTGGCTGATATTTTGGTCACTTTTGAATGTTGGTGGTGCTTTCACACTCGTGGTAGCATGAGACAGACTCCACAACACACACAAGTGGCTCAGGTAGTGCAGCTCAACCAGGATGGCACATCAATGCAAGCTGTGGCAAGAAGGTTCGCTGTGTCTGTCAGTGTAGTGTCCAGAGGCTGGTGGAGCTACCAGGAGACAGGCCAGTACACCAGGAGACATGGAGGA
>VOQJ01016310.1:28961-61077 GCA_015052665.1 Apistogramma diplotaenia | reverse complement strand
AGTTTGAGATGATAAATAAATACACATTTACAAGTTGAATATTTCTAGGTTTGACCTTTATTCATGCATTAATGAAATATGCAGTTTAATGGTCCAAAATACCGGGAGAAGACGACTTCTGATGGGTTTGTAGTACGGAAGGCAGGAGTACCGTATTATGTGGTATAAATGCGCAACGTAAATCTACGTGCGGCTAGCTTGACCGTGATTTGGAAAATGAGGGCTCACTTGACCGCAGTGGTTGACACTATCAGTCATTCATAAATACTACTCATGCGACTCACCACAGAGTTATGCAGTGCTCATGTTAGCAGCAGCCCTGCTTCACTCATTCAGCTTCAGTGGGAAAAAGTGACGCACACTTGTAAAACACTGAGCTTTGATGAATGCGCTTGGACCTGCCACAGGGAGGAGCTGAAGGAGCACAGCACAGGAAAAGGAGGAATTTATATGGTCAGTTTTTAATCATTTACACAGTGCCAAATTTATCATAATAACACAGGTATTGATAATTAAAAACACACATAAATTCACTATATACTCACAAAAAAACTAGAATGTATAATGACAATAAAGGCATTCTCTTCTATTCTAAATTACTCAGATACTCATGTAGAAAAGTTTTAAAATGCAGAAATAGCGAGTTAAACTCGTTAAAATGCATTTCAATAATCAAGCTATAATATTGGGACATGTGCATGCGATTTCCATATTTCTGTCAGAATTTGAAAGCAGACAGTGGGTTGAATTTCAGCCTTCTTTAATAGTCCATCTGTGAGTTGTGCTCTTGCTGATCAGAAATTTAAGCTGCACACAATCAACATGAAAGTAGAAGAATCTCAGTTTTCATAATTAAATAAGAACTGTGACACAAACACAGCAAATATCAATGATTTAATGTAGCAAAAGCATAAAAGCAGCTGAAAGTGTAAAAGTCTGTATGAAATTAAAAAAACAACAACACAAAAACAAAACTGAGTTACAATGAATAAATAAATACAGTGCATTTTGTAACTCAGTGTGTTATTACTACTTCTCTGGTTTTGAAATGTGGCAACCACAAATAACAAAGGGCGCTCCTTAACCACCACATGGTCCTGTGACTCACAATTGTAATAATAAGCATCCCAAAGCAGCTCAGACGATTTCAAAAAGTCTCAAAATCTATTCAGAATAATACAAGAGAGAAGCCCTGTGTGACAGCTCTTAGTTCAGCTGGTTTTTTTTAAACCTCATCCCTCTTGTTTCTTAGTTGTTTTGTTTTCATTGTCAAATGACAGCTGAAATTGTCACAATATATCAAGAATATATAAAAGAAATGTAGGTAAATGACGAGGAACAGATGTCTACAAGTTGAACAACTTTTAGTTATATACACTATAATGCCAAAAATGATTCACTTGTTTACCTTCATATTAATGCAAATTTGAGTGACATCCCATTCTTAATCCAGAGGGTTTAATGTGATGGCCCACCCTTTGCAGCTATAACAGCTTCAACTCTTAGAATAGAACAGAATGCCTTTATTGTCATTATACAGGTGTACAATGAGATTGGATGAGCAGCCAGCTCAGCCTCTTCTGTCTTTATGGAAATTTTTGACCATTCTTCCAGAAGTGCATCTGTGAGGTCACACACTGATGGTGGATGAGAAGGCCTGGCTTACAGTCTCTGCTCTAATTCATCCTAAAGTTGTTCTGTCAGGTTGAGGTCAGGACTCTGTGCAGGCCAGTCAAGTTCTTCCACACCAAACACACTCATTCATGTCTGATGGGCATGTCATGTTGGAACAGAAAGGAGCCATCCCCAAACCGTCACGCCTTTCTCGAGTCCGGTGGCGTGTGCTTTACACCACAGCGTCCAGCACTTCCCATTGTGTAAGGCTTGGATGCAGCTCCTCTTCCATGGAAACCCACTGGTCTTGAGCTAATCTGAAGGACATATGAAGTTTGGAGTTTGTAGCGATTGACTTTGTAGACAGTTGGTGACCTCTGCACACTATGTCATCATCAGTATCTGCTGACTTGGCTCTGTGAGGACATTTTCCGACTGGACTTGCACAGGTGGCATCCTATCACGGCGCCACGCTGGAATTCACTGAGCTCCTGAGAGCGACCCATTCTTTCACAAATGTTTGCATCAGCGGTCTGCATGCCTGGGTTCTTGGTTTTATACCATGAAAGTGATTGGAACACCTGAATTCAATGAGTTGGATGGGTGAGTGGGCACTATTGGCAACATGGTGTATGTCTTTGTGATCAATATCGATACTTTTTCTATCAGTTCAATAGTTTTGCTTTGCAAAATGTGCTTGTATTTTGAATATATGGCAAGCTCACAGGTGCAAGACCTAAGCATGAGAATTCTAAAGCATTCTTTAAACAACTTGAGTGCAGCAGCAAACATTTGGTGAAGATGGAAGACCTTCTTGGATAAACATTTTAAAGGGGCAGCAGCCTGCCTATGAAAGAGGAGCAATGCGCATGGAAGTTTGCTAAGGAGTGCACAGGAGGAGTGCAAGAACTTAGTTTAGAATCTGTGGCAAAAAAGAACAGGAGTGACAGGATATCTCATAACTTTAGTTTATTATTACACTTTGGTTTTCCCCCTGTAACTGTAGTTCTCTGGTACTGGAAAGTATTTACCTTGATACACCTGCAGTCAGTTATCCTGAAACCAAAATTTTAATCTGGTGCCAGAGGCAATTAATGTCAATAGAACCACATTAGACAAGACATTTGTGAAATTAGAAGATGACAAATATTCTTCTAGAGAGCATATTTGAAAAAAGGTGGTATTTTAGAGTGTAAAACTACTCAGCTTATAAGACATACACGGCGGGTTATGCACCTTCACGTCATTTGAGATTCGGGCCAAAGAATGAGAAAAACGAATGTAGTAAAATGAGTAAACTGGTAGATCTCCCAGGTAGATTTCTTCAGCTTGCACACTTCAGTGCCTCCACTCCCATTCTTGTTCTCTCAAGCTTCTACCTTCACCAGCTGTCTTCCGCTCAGGCTCAGTGTATGTACACGTAATCTCCTTCTGACAGTGATTCATCCACTGTAAATACACAAATGACTGGCAGAGGGTTTTCTGGGAACTGTTTTTAAGCATGTAGACCAAAACTGTAGTAGTTCTCTAATTATATACATACTGTAACATGAAAAAAAAAAAAAGGTTGAGAGAACTCAAAATATGAAATCAAATTTTGAGTTCATATAGATGCTTGTTAGAACATTTACAGTGTAATATATGTGTGCCAGAGACAGACGGGCATCTATCGGCTCCGTGACTGCAAAGTCAGACTTAATCAGAGGCAGAACAGTAACAGGGATGAAAAGAACAGAAGCTGTAGGATGTTAACCTGATGTGCTGTATGCTCAGCAAACTCTGAACTATATTTCATGAATATTTAGGTAATGTGTGTTCAGTGCACATGTCGGTCTGTCTGTTAGTGAGTAGATACCAAGTGAAACTGGATGAAACCTGGCTGAGAGGTCAACCTCAGGCGATAAGGAAACTGTTGAAAGGCATCCTTTTCTTTAAAAGTGGCCTCGCTCGAGGTTTTCGCATTTGCTCTATTTTATATTTCTGCCTTTGAGAAAATAATGACCTTTCATTGTTTGCTTCCTGTCAGTGTGTGCCACATTCAAAATGTCAAAAACCGTATGACATTACCTCGTCTTTGTACTGTAAACCAAAGCCACTGTTTTCCTTATGAAGTAATGACATGTTTCGAGCAGCGCGTTCTCTACTTTGTTACTTGTCAACTAACGTGTTGTGACAACAGTACAAAGATTACATGTCATGGAAACTTCAAGAGGACCTTCTGTTTGTATGCACCCATTGTTTCTGAAATCATACACTCTCCAGTTTTTTGCAGTAAGTCACTAACCTACTGGCACATGTCAGGAAAATTGCCCAATGGTGCCATTTTTCTCTGAAGGATGATCTCATTAAGGTTTTTCACAAGAATACCAAAGTGGTAGTTTAGAAGAGTGACTTAAGGGTTTCTTCTGTACTGCTCATTTTCCATTTAAAGAGGGTGAAGAGATTTGATGAGTTTCTCTTCCTTGTGTAATTCACTGAACTGTGCAAACAACTAGCAGCTGGAAATTAGAGATTTATTTGTGGCTAAACACACTTTTCCAAACAAGTCCATTCATACTTTGCCTATGAAGAAAGAGTTACTGAATCTCAACTCACATCTAACCCATGCACCTGCGCACACACCCACGCGCACATCAACGATGGAATCTGGACACTAATTAAGGATTGCTTTTCTGAAAATGCTTCCAATCAAACTGAGTGTTCTGCAAATGTCCTGCCAAATCTTGAATCTCTGTGGAGTCTATTCATTCCGCTCTCCAACACACACAATGACATAATTTAATTTAGATGACTGGGGTGAGATTAAATAAGAAATACATTTCATTTGTTTATGTAAAAATGTACTGAGTGGTCTTCTAACCAAGGATACATCGAGAGAAAAGTCATGTATGCGTAACACATCTTTATATTGTTTCTGCTTCTGTGATTTACGGCTTCTTCACCGTGTCACTGTGATCCAGTATGCGAGCTACAATTTCACTCAACTTTTGATAAAATGAACTAGAAACTATTTATTGCAACACTTTTTTTTGGGTTGGAAAATACAATAACGTTCACACAAGTAAAATACTGAATAGAAGAATCCATGAAAGGGCAAAAGTGATGTGACAGACGTGTAAGGTGTGTCACCACCTCCAGACATCATTACTAACATGGGAAAGACAGAATGTCACATAACTGATATTCTACAACTGTGTTGTCTTAGTCACGACAGCACCGTCTGATGACAGTGGCGGCAGGCCACCGTCTGGCTTCATGAGTGACACGGTGTGGCACTGGTAATGTTTGCTTGAACGTGTGAAATGCATGATGGTGATGTCATCATATTTCTTTGCCCTTTCCTTTGTTTTAAATATGCATACATCTTTATTGCGCAAAGGAATTCGTGCCAAAACCTTTCAAAGAGAACTAGACAAATGCGCTTCCAACTAACCGACAACAATGAGGTTTGAAAAGAAGCAGCTCATTAAATGCCTCAAAAAACACAGAGTGTTGCTGGACAAGTTACACAACCAGCGTGTATAATGCTATTTCCTTTTTGAGGGTGTTTGTGAATGTACAGTATGTTTTAAACGTTGGTCAGAGTCAGAGCAAGTTCCTCATTTTCTACAGCTATAGGCTTGCCTTCAGAGCTGTAATTGCCCATTTCCCACTTGCAAACACTGTTCAAGTCAACATCCGCGCCATAATTTTGACCTGTTAGGTGTTGAGTTCAGTGGTTCAGTGCTTTATCTGCAACCATGCTGTTAGTGCAAACCTTCCTTTTTCCTGAGTGATGGTAAGGTGTTACATGCCTTAGTTAACAGTATTTGTCAACTAGGTGAATTTTGGTAAAGTGTAAATACAGAAACAATCTGTTATCACTTCAAATCTCACAATCTTTAATCAAAATGTCACCAAATGGGCTCCCTGCCAGCCTTTGCTTCCTTATTCCTTGAGAGGAGTTTTAAATGATTAGATCAGCATTTTGGAGAAATCTGTTATTATACTTCCTTGCTGCAAATTACATAAGAAGATCAATACCTGTTTGGTTGGTTACAAAGTAACCAAATCTGCTTCTTCTAATCGAAACCGTTCTATTGGAATATTTACTAAATGCAACAAGGAAGTAAAAATAGGAAGCCTGGCCTCTTTGCTACTAAGACGGTGAGGAGAAGGATCAGGGTTGGGTCCATCATGTGTGCAGGTGTCAGTATCACACGCTGTACATAAAAGATGGACGTAGCTTCTGGACTTGGAAAGTGAAGCAGTTGTAAATGTTCTTTTAACCTGCATCTTTTTAATGGATGTCAAAAGAAGTGAGATTCTTTAGAGAGCTATGAGGAAATCTCAATTTTAAATGATGGCCACATTTTTGGGGAACAAAACAAAAATATAGTAATGGTCAAAATGCTCAAGTCCAAGCTAGCACTGAAAGGCATAAAATGGGGCTATAGTTAACGTTGTGTAGCAATTAATGGCTGCTGATAATAATAGCAAGAATAACTTTATGGTTTATATAGCACCTTTAAAGAAACCCAAGGACGCTGTGCAAAGAGTGTCATTTTATTTCCATCACTACCTAGAATTATTTTTGGAAAGGACCCCTTTCATTTCAGATATGTCTATATAGTACTGAATCATAATTAAGATAATCTCGTAGCACTTGACAGTAAGTTGACTTCAAAACCACTACACTGTGCACTACTGTATGTGAAGGAAAGAAGGAGCAAGAGAAACCCAACAGTTCCCTTTGAGCAAGCACTTGGACAGTGACCAGCATGGACACGTTTTAATGTACACGGCCAATCTGTAATGTTTGAATGCAAATCTAAACTGTGAGTCTAATTTTGAGCTTCTGTCTTCTCAGACAATCATGACCAGGCTTGCGCAGACCATACCTGAAATTCATGTGTTTCAGGTTTCAAAGGGGAACTCTTATCAGTAGAAGTTGACAATGATAATCATCTCCCGTGATGTCAGCGTTCTTTCAGATGATGCCTCACAGATGAGTAAGAATGGTGAAACTAGTGAGTATCCACTAAAGTATCAATAAAGTGACTGCACAGCCTTGCGGCCAATCAACAGCTGTTTTGTGTGGTTTTTTAAAATGTTTTCTCATCCTGTGGCATACTGAAGTGTTGTTGATGCGAAGGCATGTTGAAGGCTTTCGGCCTGTGCAACCTTAAAAGGCTCTGTTACACACAGCAGGAAGTTTCTGTGTAAGGGACGCTCCTGTAATGTACACATGGCACAGGCATGCCTCCTCGCTGACAGCCACTATGACACACAGATTATGAGGGTCACCCTTTGCCAAGAGTAAAGACAGTAGAGCCATATTTGGTATCTTTCCTTGATTCTATTTTTGTCTTTTTTTAAAAATGTAGATTAAACTTATTTTGTATTGTTCACAAACAGTAATGTTGATTGAAATGCAAACAGTGATAGAATTATTGAGGCACATTTCCATGATTTAATAGTAGCCTTATGTCACAGTGAGCAATCCATAAGCAAAGTGGTACACATACAGTCACTCAGCTGATGAAGATGAAGATGATCAGGGTACTCCTTCCTGTCTACCTCTAACCTGCAAAATGTTTCATTGTATGCATGTGTGTGAGAGTTCACAAACAAAAAAAGACCCCAAAAAATCAGACACACACACGCATGTGCGCTCACACACACTTATTTCTATGGTTTCATTAAATTAGAAGCATTAAATTGTGACAATTTTTTTAACAGGGAGGTTTACAAACCTAGCAATGTGCATGCGCTCAGTGTGTGCATGTTATTAGGTTTCACACCTTAGCAACGTCTCACTGGCTTTGTCTTACAACAGTAACCATGAGCAGTGCAGTGCGTTCGTCAAAGTGTGGACAAAAATGCTGCCAGCGTGCTTGCGAAACTGTGATCATTTAAGAAAAGAATGACGTGACAAATGGAAAGCTTTCCTGTGACAGACAGGTTGCTTTAACAGTGGCAAAACATTTGTCTTTGTCATGGTTGAGACTCACAATTAGGTGGAAGGAAATAGTTTTAGAAATATACAGGCATACAGGTGAGCAAGGTTGGACAGTCTAGGTTGGGCACGTAGACTGTCATTAATAGTTTTGCCTCAGTTGTTTTTCTCATAAGCTGTTCCTCGGTCATTAAGAAAACTTGCAACATTGTTTTGCACTTTGTTGAATAAACATGCTGTTTTCTTACAACACGTTATTGCTCAGGCAAAACATCTTTGCAGTGGGAGAGCTAATAAATAAAAAAATTGATTGATTGATGAGCTCCACAGAATAACCACTAATTATTCTGATAGGGGATTAATCATTTTAATCAAGTCACTGTTTCAAGTCATGTCTGGGTAAAGATGGACAATACAGTGGATATACAAGGATGGAGAACTTTTTTACTTATAAGAAATTTTCTATAAACTCGTCTGTACCTGAGTTGAAATGTGCTCAACCAGTCAGTGATGTATTTGGTTTTCGGTGGTTCGGTGCCAGTGCCTCACGTGCTGAGGTGGCCTGCACCAGCTCCCATTTGACCCCAGTTACTGCCACCTGCACAGCATCACGTAACTCTGGTCTTGGTTGCAGTCTCCACACAGGGTCCGATTCCAGAGAGGTCCAGAATCGGTCAGAGAGAAAGCGCTCTCCTAATCTTCTCCCGAATCAGCGCCCACGGCCTGCTCATTCTGATTAAACCCACACAAAGCAAGATGCGTTCCCCTGCTCGATCTCATAGATCAAGACCTGACCATGCCACACATTGATGCACAATAGAATGATAAAACGCCCCCTGAAAGTGGGGGAAACAACTAATATGCACACACAATCAGGTCATTTTCATGCGGTGACGCTCCAAGTCCCTCTGACGGGAAATCCTCTCACTTTGAAGTACGGGACAAAGACTATGTGATGGAGGACTAACTGCCCATGATATTAAGTTAAGGTGACAAGTGATGCACAAGGAGTTTTTGTTTTTAAAACTTTAATCACCCAGAGTGAGGGGAGAGAGTAAATGTGATTTCTGTGTCATTTGTGTGAAATCTGTGAATGGATGTGAAAGTTTAGCTTGTCATTGTCTGTGTTTAGAAAGGATGCTGCCTGGCGGCTTGACTCACTGCTCTGTGCTGCCAGTCACGTCAACATTCCTTCCACCATGTTTGTTTTGGACTGGATAACCTAAAAAAACCCTTTTGTTCCACTGTTATACTGCCAGTCTATACAACTGTGGCTAGGTTTACTGTATGCTTTTGGACTGACCTCATATACAGTAAAACAGACTGTTTTTTTTAAAAATCTTTTTTAATCTTTTCCCGTCATACATGTGACAACTATCGGAAAGTTTTAGGAATACGCATATGTTTCTCTGTGCTACTAGTCATGTAGTGTGTGGTCCTTTTGTTTTTCTTTTTAGTAATTCCAGATCAAAATAATAAAAGAAACAGAGACAGCACATAGAAACCGTCACTTGGAAAACATGTGTTACCCAAAGGCGCACTTACTACGCACTGGTGACATTGTATCCTTTAATTATTAGACATACTTGCAAAGCAAAATGGATGGTTTAAGTGTGAAATTCCTGATCCGATCTCACGTGAGGGAGGTTTCCTCATAGCACGCAGACTTCTTTAAGCTTGACAAGTGTCGACATGTTTTGCCTTACAAAGGTGAAAGCTCTTCAGCTACAAGGTGGGTTCAGGAGAGTGGCAATCATACGGGGAATGTGGGTAAAAGGTTTTTCAAAGCTCACTTACCCTTTATTACATCAGTAATATGTGAAACATAATCAAATGCTTCCGGGCACCTGCAGAACTGTAGATGAGGCTGTTCATAAACTCTGCTGCTGTAAAGTTGAATGTAAAGTTCATTCTCATCTCAAGCTCCACACACTTTCTCCTTTCATAGACTCTCGGTCTTGTGTGAGATTCAGTCTGGCAATTAGATCGCCATATTAATAAACTTCATTCATTCTGTTTTGTTTACAGATTAGATTGGAGATCTACATGGGGATTCTTTTTCTTTTTTCTTTTACAGCGACTTTCGGGAATTATTTGTCTAAACAAAATTTTAAAAAAAAGATCTGCAGCAACTCCTTCCATATGGAAGTTGTGCAACCACTATAATAACAAGATTGTTTTTGCTATTGTTTATATTTTTGTGTTATTTATTAGGCCTTCTCAGTAGCACTTGTATATATTTGGCTTATTATTGTTCAAATTTTGCATTTGAGGTTATCTTTGGTTTGGGGTTCTGCATGTTATATCTGGTAGCTTTGTTTAGTTTTTTTATTATAAGAGTTATTGTGTTTCTATTCTGCTCTTTCTGTCTCATCTCTTGTCTTTCTCCATCCCAGTGTGTCAGATTATCTCTGTCCACTGCTGAATTGTGATCTCTGCGCCGAAGTTCAAACAGAGCATCACAATGAGGAAGAAAGGTGAACGTGCCATGGTTGTTGGTGCTGCACTGGCTGGTCTGAGTATTTCAGAAACCGCTGATCTACTGGAATTTTTCCACACAACCTAGTGTTTACAGAGAAAAGCTCCCCAAAAAAGAAAAATATCCAGTGCGTGGCACTTCTCTGGATGAAAAAGCCTTGTTGATATCAGAGGTCAGAGAATGGTGGTGTCATGGTGTGGGGGGAACACACCACAGCCTACCTGAGTATTGCTGCTGACCATGACCATCCCTTCATGACCCCAGTGAACCTTCTGATGGCTGCATCCAGCAAGACATGCCAATATGGACCAAAATCTGACAAACGTTTCCATCACCTTGTTAAATTTGTGCCGTGAAGAATTAAGGTTGAGGCCCAACCTGGTATTAGCAAAGTATGCTTTACAAAGTAACCAGCGACTGTACTGAACTGATATGTTTGTGCTTCACATTCAGATAACAGTGTCTTGTCCTGCTTTCACAGCCAGTCCAGAGTTTACACAAGAACACAAAGTCCCATAATGAAAATGACATCGCAGTCGGTTGATTTCTGAAAAATAGGTTTCACTGTTTATTCGGTTCAATACTCTCAAGTTGATTGACACATAAACGCACAAGTCAAGTTACAGAATAAGCATTCACCTCTAAAAAATAAAAATGTGCCATCTCATTTCATAATGCACTAGTCAATACACAGATTTAAAAAAATAAACTTGGTAAAACAATACTGAAATGAACAAAGTCATAAGTCACTTGTGAATGCCAGTGCTGTTCTGGGGCACTGCCCCTTAAAACTCTGCAGATCACTGTTTAGTACTCTGATAAAGCTGCAGGAACATAAAGGCAGGGGCAGCAGGTAAATGAAGGAAACATTTTGACACCTAAATTCCTGTGTTGTTGAAACTGTACACTAACATTCAAGTATTAAGCTGTAGTGACTGAGGTCCTTAGTTTAAGAAGACTGTGGATGCTTCAATAAATATAAATAATTACTAACTTTCATTTTAAGACAGTTACAAATATCCATATAAAAAAGTGTTTTGAGCAGTTTAATTTTAGGTATAAATATAAAAAATAAATATAAAATAAATATATAAATAATGCCTTAAAAAACACATTCTGATAAAATTAACAAGATCAAAGTTCAGTAGTCCTTTCTTTTAAAATGATCGTGGGGTTGATGTCGCTGCCACGCGAGTGTGACGTGCTTGAGTTGATGATCATGGGCCCCGTCTCTTTAACATCGGGCACGTGAAAGGACGCCATGGGACAGGGGCCCTGCACGTTATTGCAGACCAGCTTCTGTAAGGAGGCGGTGTTGATGATGTCGAAGCCGACGGTGCCTCCAAATGTGCTGGGCTTCCAGTACTCCGGGGAGCAGATGGGATTTCCCATTAAGCCCTTAAGGGAGAAAGGAGCCCCCATCTCCACCATTGTTTCCCCAAAGATGCTGTTAGGTCTGGGTTTCTCCACCAGCAGGCCCGGGTAGAGCTCCACTGCATCAACGTCCCCATACATTTCCTCCAGCAGTGCAGCCATTTCTTTTTCTCCTGAATAACACAAATGAAGAAACAGCTGCAGTCAGTTGCACCGTTTGGCTTCCCCCCTCCCACTGGCTCCTCAGCAGCTGCAAAGCCTGCAGCTAGTCTAAATATGACCTCTCTGATTAGACAGATTCCTTCTTCCTTTACTACTTCCTCATTTGAATCTTTCCACGGACATACACAAGCTTTTTTCTTTACTTATACCGTAAGTCAAAGTTAATTTTTAATCGACATTTGCCTCTTGAAAAGTTTCAATCTTCTACTTTAAAGTAGAGCGTCTCTCCTTGTCTGTTTGTATCTTGCCTGTTGTGATGACAGTCTGTTTGCACTACCTCAAGAGGAAATGACCATCTGGTGCTCAGAGTCATGGAAATGAATACCTAATCTTCAAAGCTGCTGGGAACTTCCGGGGGAGTCTGAGGCATTTCTTTAATAATGATTAAACTACTGCATGAACTGTATTCTGCAGCATGCAGGTAAGTTTTTCAAAACCACTATATAGTAATAAGTATCAGTCCATGACAAAGATATTATTGCAGGCCAGAACTGCAATTATAAGAACCTGTTTTTGTCACATTTTCAACCTGCAGATGTTAGACTTTCTAAATAATGCTCAATTTGCCTCACCTGTCAGGTCTTCAAACGAGCTGTAGGGCTTCATGGAGAATCGTTTCCTGTATTCATTGAGGGACTGGTAACGCATTTGCCTGCTGTTCTCTATGGACTTAATTGCCACATACAAGATAGATCCTGGGACATTTCGACCACCAGCAACCTAAAAAAAACAAAGCGAATAAAGTGTAAGTTCTACACCCTTAAAGCAACAGTGGCCATGTGTGTTTAAGTGCAACTGCTTCTTACCCGTCCTGCAATCTGTTTGGTAAATGACTCCACCAAGTTGTTGATGCCATGCTCGGTCACAACCGAGGTGTTGAAGACGAACTGTTTGTAGCTGTAATCGGTCTCCTCAATCTGGAAGCTGTCAGGCATCAGAGGGTGCCAGTGGTACAGCGTGTTGAACTCAGATGCAATGCGGTTCTGGTACTGGAAGTGCTGGTTAAAGAGCAGCTCGGGGTCAAACTTGAGTTTGAAGTTGTACCCACTCAGGTGCTGCACGTAGTCCTCAATCACAATTTTGATGGTCTCACCTGCAAGACAAGTAATTTGAGGCTTTATATAATGAAGACACTGCAGATGTTCAGAGCCTCCAGTTAAAAATAACTTTTGCTGATTGACGATTCATTTGCATGTCCGTAGGGTTGGTGAGCATGAAGTGGAGCTTCTTATGGTCAAACTTATTTCCTCTTTCTGATACTGAAAATAAACTGAAGTCTTTCAGTAAGTCTGGTTCCTGAAATGAAATGCTGTGTGCAATAAGGATGTTGGGAGGTAAAAAAAATACGTCCAACTTCCTTCTAGTAAAATTCCCCTCATTATAATTCATTTTTTAAATTTTACTTTATAACTATCCAACTACAGGATATCGAGCATTTCTAAAAGCAGATATCATAATTTCTTAAACTCACCGATTAGGATGAGCCGTGCAGTCTGGAAGATTCTCTCATCGTCCCAGTAAGGGTGGACCTCTTTCAATACATCACACACACGGTTGTGCTCGCGGAGCCAGATGGTGGCATACATCATCAGACCGGGGACCAGGCCGAACGCCTCGTGGCCAACGGCGAAGCGGTGAGAATCTGGGACATGGGGAGGGTAATGCATTTCAACACCCACTTCCTTAACTGTCGGGGGGTACATCTCTCCATCAAGAATCTGCAAGATTACGCAAAAGAGGAAAGAACTGTGAGAAACACGTGACCTGCACCATGATTGCTTAAAGTACAACTGTCTTTTTAGCCCCATACCTGATATTTAAGCTTGCCATCCTTGAAGAGTCTGAGCTTGTGCTGCTTCTCCAGATTGTCACCATAAATGTGGCTGAGGTCCACCTGAAAGTGTTAAATGCACCAGTTAAAACTTGCTTTATATAATAAAAATGGCTTTTTCAAAAAGTGAGATCTTCAGATCCGCTGCACTTACCCCATGACCTTTGGCAATTGTGAAAGCGGGTCCTCTCTTCATATCTGACTTGAAGAACTGGTGGGTGAAGTGTTGTGCAAAGAATGCAAACATCAAGCTGGTGCCCTGTGGGTCTGGTATGAACTGTCTTCTCATTAAGAGCTTCTCAGCCAGAACTTTCACATCAGGTAGCTCCTTTTTGCCTGGAAAAATAAGATTTCAGTAAGCTTATAATAAAGAAACAAGCCACTTTTACAGAAAGAAAATTACAGCTCTTGGGGTCTATTTCATACTTCCAATGCAAATAGTAACTATCGCTTTGGTTTGGGCTTTTAGGGGCATGTTTTTCCTGCATTTCCTCGGCTGTTTAATAATAGATGTAGGAGAAAAGCTCATATTGATGTGTGCACTTCCTATGATGTAATTGGACTAAGATGGTTTTGTTCAGTCTCTTAAGAATCTGAGAAAACTGGTTCTCCAAAGGCTATGAGTGTACTCACCTACTACTCCCATAGGGGTTGGGCAATCCTCCGGCACAGGGGGCAGGGCCCGTGTGTAATAGGAAAGGTTGGAGTAGGCTTCCCAACTCTTGTAATTATAATCCGCGTTATATGTCGGAGGACTATCGATCATGTGGGATCGGGCTGGAGAAAGGAAAACCCATATTAGTCTTTCATTTAGTATAAACACATAAACTGCTTCCCTACAAGTTGCTGGGTGTACCGTGAAAAACTTTCCAATACACTTTTCATTTTGCTTTCGGGCAGAGAGAGACTTACATGTCAGCACGTATCTCATGATGGCATCCCTGAGGAATGAGATGTTGTTGACGATATTCCAGAAACCCTTGAAGTGGGTTAGGATATAATGGACTGTGTTGGGTGACGGCTTCAGAGACGCTTTGATCCAGGTGAAAAGTTCAGCTGTAAAAGCCAAAAGAGACAGTGAACAAGTGTCCACCACAAACACATCCTAATTGTAGTTTTACTTCCCGTGTAATTTTCATACTTACGCTCGGTGCAGTTTTGTCCATAATACCCCGTGCGTGTGCAGTCACACTCGTATGTCTCTGGGGTCAGTGGTGTGCAAACACCCCGGTTCTGGCATGGCTGTGAGCAACATGGGTTAACTGCAACAGATAAGGTTGGACGTTTACTGGGAATTCAACAAAAACATTCAGTAGACAGTGAGAGATCTTAGGCTATTCGTTTCTCAAAAAGGTACGTAAAAATGTATTACTACTAATAATAGTAATTCTAAAAGCTAAAATAGTGACTTATAAACCGTTAGAGGAAATGTCCAGGTTCCTCAACTTACCCCCCTCACAGACAAGAAATCCCAGTGCCAGCAAGAAAACCGCAAACGTGAGTTTGTTCATGCTCCTAACTCTCTGTGAGCTCCACGTTTGATTCATTACTGCTCGCTCCCTCTCGCGACGGGGACTGTGTGGATCGACAACACCGCGGAGCTGCTATAAATACTCACTTCGTCCCGCCCTCTTACGTTCAACGATCCATTTATCACATGCGATGTATAAACAGAAAAAAATCCGAAAAATGCTTTTCTTCTCCTTTTCGCAATCTAAAACCTGACAGCTATCATTTACATGAGTTGATTGATTGTCCTTAAAAATAATTTTTAAAAAAGCGCAGATATTTATTGTCAGGTGTGCCAGTCCTGCAGATGAAACAGGTATGAGACTGACGTCATGTATTCTTCTGGTACATAATCACCCCTTTATTTATTTATTAAACTTGTGAACACGTCTGTAGAGTCCTCCCCAACACCCATCTCCCTTCAAAGAGAGCAATATGCAGCAGAATGTGACCCACAATCCAAACACTCAATCAGGGACAGAGAAGCAAGTAGAAACGACAAGGAATGAAATAAAGATATGAAATAATAAATAAAATATGTCCCGCGATTTACCGTTTGTGGAACATCTCTAAATTATTATAATTCATTTAATATATTTTTCAATTCTCTGACTGGATTTTAAATATATCTCATAACTGTGAGCCCACCCAAAGTGTATAGCGGCATTCAAATGGAAAACAGGTGGGGCAGGTAAGATCCGGGCGGGGGACCAAGGACATCATTGCCTGGGATCCCGAGCTGAGATATAACTCCCCAACATCATCCCAACCCACCTATAATGAATCCTATAGTGCTCTATGAAAAATATCGCTAATAAATCTTAAATGTGAGAGTGCGCGTGCTGTGTGATATATATGTGAAGCATCTTTAACACCTATGAAGGACCAGTAAAGTACAAATACTAGAGTACTCTGATGAAAATGTACAAGTTTGGGTATTTCTCCCCAGAGATGTGGCAAAAAGGAAAAAAGAGAAGAAAAAAAAGTGAACATGTAAAGCTTATTTTTATTGACTGGATGAATTATTACTATTATTAACTGACGCTGCCAAATCAATCATTCCTTAATGATACATGGCTCAAAGCACGTCTCCATCAAAGTGTGGGCCAAAAGGGTAAAATTGATTAATTCGTGCATCTTATCCAGCGATGCCATCTCGTGGTTGATTATGACGGCTTATTCACTCTCTGACTCGTACTCGGAAATTTCCGTAATTTTTTCCTGTCCATCAAATATTTGGTTTTGACCGGCGTTTGAGCCTCAGTGCATTTTTTATCGTTTGCGGGTAACCTTCTTTTTTTTTTATTATTTATTAATTTATGTGTATTTTGTTCCTGAAAGCGTAACAGGCTACGATCGCGCTCACTGCCGGGTACACTGGCACCTCCTCTCAGTCCGCTCCTGCGCTGTTGGAACGGTTTTGTCGTTCAACATGACACATTTTACAGGATTTGTGAGCTGATAGCATGTTCCCGTCAAGGTACGTGGCCGTTTCCTTTCTTGTTTTAGACACATTTGTGTGTTTTAGTAGGTGGGATTGGATATAATGGGTTCAACAGCCAAAGCCTCGGATTTTACGCAATTCCGAAGACGAGGAAACTGAAACGCCAGTTTGTGAATTTACACAATAAGTTATAAACGAGACAGTTTTATTATATTTCTTATGTATCTTTAATGTCTTTCGAGGTCTTAACATTACTCAGCATTGCATGTTGCACACTCATCGAGCCGTGCCTGATCTGAACGTAATCTACCCGGCTAAAAAGAATAACGCAAATCCAGCCAATAGCGCCTAATGACAAGTTTTGCGCGTAGCCTATAATACATATAATAATGAAACTGCAGTGACTCCTCAGCGTAATCTCTTTTTTTGAGAAATATACAATGATTCATTGAAGTGAGTGTTGTGACGGCATCTTTTGTGGCTCAGGTGGGAGCACGCTTACTCAGGAGGAGCCTTACAGTGCTCCATTGAAAGCTACAATTGCGGGAGCTGTTTTGCATTATAGCCGGTCGTCTCTTTCACATTCTGCATCCTCATATGGAAATTGAGTGCCATGCAGCGTTTTGGTTTAGCACCCTTGCAGGGCTCTGCAGCCTGCATTGACTCATTGTATGCGGGGGGAACAAGGGCAGAGTGAACTGGCACTGCCAAAAGTTGGACCACTGATGCAAAGTACGTGACCACTTCTGTGAACACACAGACGCTCTACGTGCTCTCGGTCCCCTCAGTAATTACACACTTTGGTGAGCAGCTGAGAAAGGGCTGCTGACCTTGATATGCTATCACTTGTACACTCACAGGCTGTACATATACTCATTCTCTATGCAAATTTCTTATCAAGATATGTGTGTTATAAAGAGAAAGCATTCATGTTGCTAAAAATGGTCACTTTTGCAAATGCACACCAAGCGTTACATTTTTACATGCAGCATGCTATGTGAACCATATTTATTCAGCTTTATTTCAAAACAGCGACCTTCCTTTACTGGCTCTTTTTTTTCTCCTCACTGTCCTTACACATGCTTGTGCTTAAGCACACACACAACATTTCTATTGGCACAGTCCTCTTATCATGATTTCATGGCTCAGCACACTTCCCCTTTACCCCCGCCAAGATGTAAAAGGCTTCACTGGTATTGAAGCTGCTTTTTCAACAGGAAAAGTCTCCTTTTAACAGATATAGTTCTGTTCCTGTTGGCCACAACTTTGGCTTGAAGTTTGCTGGCTGATGTTTAAAAAAGCTGTAAACTGAGCATTTTTGTTGTTTTAATTTCACTGTATCACACATTTAAAAGGGTGTTTTGTTTTAGTTTTAAATATATTATCAGCCTGTTAAAAGTCTCATCCTTCATTGCACTAATGCGTGGCTTCTCTGTTTCATATTTCAGGCTCTCAGTCCTTCGGTTTGTGACAGATACGTTCTCTTGACTTAAAGCTCACATCTTGACAAAGGCTTTCCCGCGAATTACTCACCTGACATCACAATGGCTTCCAATATAATTGTGAGTTTTGGCGCAGTCCTGCGTGCATAAGATGGCATTGTATTCAAGAATGTAGCAATTCCAGTGGCTTCAACTATGACACGACCTCTTCCATGGAAGGCCTTAGCTTAATGTTATTTAAATAATTTCCTTTTAATCGGATGCCAGAAGCCTTGGGTGCAAAGATAACAATAAGCATGTCAAGTCTGTTTTACATGTACATTTCAGCAGTAGACGAAGTTGAAACCGAGCTGTTTCGAACTGGAAATATGTGTATTATTAGATCTTTGTGATGTCTGAATTTATTAATCAAGTGTCAAATATCAAAAATGATTAATCTCACAGCACAGCAGTTTAGATAATAAGGTTCAAATCTCTCTGTGTTTGAGGTGAGCTTTTCTCTTAAAGGATCAATCAACCCAAGCAGGCAACTGGCAGCAGTAGAGAAGAAAAAAAGCCTTTTAGCGAGAAGGGGTGAGAGCTAAAAAAAAAAGTCACCGGACTTCTTGTTTTACAGACCTCCAAATCTTAGCTGAAACCAATTAGTCTTCTATAAATAATTTAAGGGTGAGTAAAAGGCTGTCAGGAACCAGAAGTCTTTTAAGCACAATACACAAAGTGCACACAAGTAATATATTTTAAGTAACGCAGCAGAATTTCAAGACATCTGCTGTGTGGTTTTAAAGATATCTGATATCTGTAAATGACAAAGGGAACACTGCTGTGATCTTCAAGCAGATGGACTTATACTTCCAGTACTTTCCAAGATTAGAGTTGAGAGAGCACAAACTGAGCATGTTTGGTAAACCTCTCCTATAATACAGCCTGCGCTGATGAACGAGGTCACAACAACAGCTGGATATTGATACTGGTACTTAAAGGCAAGTATAGTGCAAGAACTCGAGTGTAGGAAACAAGAGGAAAGGAGAAACAAACGATGCTGTGATTGTTTTTGTACAGGCTCGTTATTTATGGCAAACAGTGCTGCGAAGGAGAGTTCAAGCCTGGGAAAAATGGTGTTAAAATGAGTGATTTTCTGATTAGTACTTTGCATCTTTTGTCATTGTGATGTACTAAAAAAAGTTCAGGGTTACAGTAATTTTGCAAAAGGGAAGTCTCTCTAAACCGAGGTGGAAGGATTGTTATAAAACATACGAAACGTTTACAGTAGGTTTCCCATAAATGCTCACCTGCCAGCGATTTAGAAAAAGGGGCACAAATTTAGCAATGCTGTCAAAATGCAGGGAGAAGCCTGTCGTAGCAGAGTATGAACACAGCTAGGTACTGTAGTGCATGCAGAACTTTCACAGGATGACCCTCAGTGTCAACCTGCCAAATACCCAGATGTTCTCGATGATGATCTCACTGATTGGCGCATTAAACTGCACCGAGCCAGCTTACGTCGTGCTGTAACCGTACACCCACTCAGCGGTGGCATCTGGATTTGTTCATTTTTTTGGTCTCATCATTGCTGATGTCATTTTCTCTCATGAGGCAGCGAAGCCAGACTGAGCTCTGAATGTCCAAATTGCAGGTGGAACAGCAGTTTTCTCACAAATTCACGGCGACCGTTGTTCGAGCTGAGAACGTCACCAAGGGAGCGCTGGGTGACCTCCGTAAGTGCTTATTTCTTTTTTGCTATACATTCCTCCACAATGTTAGAATGCACTCTATATGTGCTACTGTACGTGTATGATACGGGGGGTGTTTTAGGTTTGGGTTGCTGCTGTGTAGTAACCCTGCTGAACTTACTTGTATGCGCAGTGGACACGCCAGACCCGTATGTGGAGCTGTTCATCCCGACAGCCCCTGAAAGCAGAAAGAGGACCAAGCACATAGACAACGACATCAACCCAAAATGGAACGAGACCTTTCATTTCATATTAGACCCCAACCAGCCGAACGTTCTGGAGGTTAGACCTGCGTTTACGGAATCAGAGTGCAGCCACGTGATGGCGAGAAATGACGCATAAACCCACATAAACACAGCTTAACACTTGTAGTTTGCTATGATGTGATATGTTAAAATTATCTGTGAAAAGCAGCGTCACCATGACTCATGTTTGTTTTTGGGGTAAACTGCAGTATGTGGACAAAGTTACTGGGCCAGCTACACATTAAACCGGTGCCACGAGGAGGTTTGGAGCACCGGTGACTGGTGATGCTGCTTTTCGAGGCTGAATTGTGGTCCCTAAATGCTTCTATTTTGTAATATTATCACTCGCAGTTAATTGTGGTATATCTAGGAGAAAGGAAATGTAATAAACTGACCTGTTCCCTCAGTGGTATCCTGTTACATCAAAATGCTCGCGCTCATTCTTTCACAAATGTTTGTAAAGGCAGACTGAATGGCCAGGAGCTTGATTTTATACTCCCAATATTTTTGTCCATATAGCGTAAAACAAAATAAAGTTAGGTGTTAATTTTTTGAGTTTCATTGTTTAACTTCTGGACAAACGTATCTGGTTGGATGACCATTGTCCTCATAACTATATTCAGGTATAAACCGCTGTTGTTTATTCCAAACAGTTAACATTAATGGATGCGAACTATGTCATGGACGAGACACTTGGGACGGCGTCCTTTGACATCACCAAACTCAAAGTGGGCCAGACACGGATGGAGACTTTCCTCATTGGCAAAGTAAGGAAGTTAAACCCAATGACTTTTCAAATTCATCCATATATGAGGAGCAATCATGTAGAAGGTTCTGGACCTCCACTCATAGAAAAATCCAAAACTTTATCTGATTTAAGGTCATCTCGTGCACCTCTGGATCTCTCTCAGCATGGCTGCCATGTTTAGATGGTTGCACGGAGGTCCTGTTCTGACCATTCTCACTTGAAGTTCCTTTTGGGGAAGTGGCAAATAGAGCAGGGGGTGAAAGAAGATAATGTGGCTAAAATAAAAAAGCATGACACACCGCAGTTTGGGCTGTGTCATCCACTCCTTCAGATACCTCAGGAGGTTGCACTAAAGCCTTTGTGTTGTTAGACTAATCCAGAGTGTACGTACGACCCCACGAATGTCCGACAAAAGACGAGCATGTTCTGGACACCTCTGGGCTTGGAAAAGGTGAAGTGCTTAAAAAACAAAAGTCATATCAGTTCACGTTTGCTCTCTGGTCAAGTTTGAACTCCATGCTGAATTTACATGAAAAGGTATAGCTGGATTTCCACAGAGCAATTTACAAATAGCGGGAGTGCTGGGAGTGGTCCAGAGATCTACAGGAGGGGGATATCAACCCCTTTAACTGAAGTAAAATTTGAATATTTATTTCACAATGGCCTACCAGGACCTTTAATGAATCCCTGCAGTGTGAGATACCACACGAGTATGGAGTATCAAAATAATTACCCTGTAAACTTTTTTGGTTATAAATTATAATAAAAAAAATCTATTTCAGACACATGATCAGTTGTATTTCTCTTTTTAATTCCTGTCTCTTCTGTACAATAATCACATATTTAATTCTTTTGACAGGCAACCAAAGTGCACTTAGAGATGTCAGTGGAGATCTGGTATGTAATAAGTTCAAAGTCAATTGCTTTAATTTCGCTTCATTTGTGAGCACTTAGGTTCCAGTGGAGCAAAACCTTTTAATGTGATGACAGGTTGAAAACTGCATAGCACGAATTTGAAAGCATGACTCAGTAAATACAGAATGCACGTGTAAGATTATGATAAGATTAACGAGAATCCTTCATGTCTAAATTGCAGGAAGGCCAGTGTGTGGCAGGTGTGTAGTAATCTCTAATTTCCATGGTGGAACGCTCCCAAAGGGATTAATAAAGTATAATCAGATCTATAATGTGAGAGTTTATGAGTGTCTGTGGTTGTCCTTCACACCAGATACCCCCAACCCAGCTCTTATTTAACACCGGGATCTTTTTCAGCCTTACCAGTAGTGTTATCCAAATTAAGAGATCGTATAATAAATCTACACAGAAAATGTGAAACATGAGTTACTGGTGCTGCTTCCTACTCAGACTCTGGTCAGCGTGACTCTTGCTGTTTTTATCTGCAGTACAAACCTGGACCTGCGGTTCAGCCATACCCTGTGTGACAAGGAGAAGAAGTTTAGAGAAGCCCGCAGAGAAAGAGTGATGCTCGGCATCAAGAAGCTGCTAAACATGGAGGAGCCTTGCCACCCAGAAGAGGTGTGTGATAAAATGCATTTGACATGCAAACTGTTCTGGAGTATTTTAAAATGGCATTTCATATTTTTTGCACTTTGGTAAATGGATCAGGCTTTTGGTAAAAAGCAAAATGATTTTTGTGAACCACTGTTGCTAAAGCTGCCCTGTTGCCTCACTGTTCACATGAAAGCAAGCTACTGGTACTGGGTGGGACGCCCTTTTGCCCCCAGAACTTCCTTAATTCTTTATGGCATGCTATCATGTCCACAGTGACTTGATAGCATCACATGCTTGCTGCTGCTGGCTGCACATCTGTGTGGTGTAATCTGTTAAAGCACATCCTGAAAATACGCGATTGGTTTGAGATTTGGTGGCTGTGGAGACTATTTGAGTGCAGTGAACTTATTGTAATGTTCAAGAAACAAGTTTGAGGTGATCTGAGCTTTGTGATGCCATCTTGCTGGTAGCAACCATCAGAAGATGGGTAAACTGTGGTCATACAAGGATGCAGCAGTACTCAGGTAGCCCGTGGCATCTACATGAGGCTTAGTTGGTACTAACGGGCCCAAAATATGCCAATGAAATATCCCCCCACACCATTACATCATCACCACCAACTGTTGATACAGGGCAAGATGGATTCACGCTTTTCATGTAGACAGCATTTTTTTCTCCAGTGTTCTATTGTCCAACTTTGGTGAGCCCCTGTGGTGTTTGCTCAGTTTCCTGTTCCTAGCTGAGACAAGTGGCGTCGGGTGTGGTCGTCTGCTGTCGAAGCCCATCTGCTTCAGGGCTCAACATGATGTGCACCCAGAAATGTTCTCCTGCATAACTTGGTTGTAATGAATGGTTATTCGACTTACTGGCACCTTCCTGTTAGTGCAAAGCAGTCCATCCATTCTCCTTGGACCACTGGCATCAATGAGATAATTTTACCCAGAGATGTGCTGCCTGCTGATATTTTCCCTCTTTCAGACCTTTCTCTGTAAACCTAGAGGTGGTTGTGTGGGAAAATCCCAGCAGATCAGCAGTCGCCAACACTTAAATCATCTTTCTTCTCCATTCTGATGATCAGTTTGAACTTCAGCAGGTCATCTTGATCATGTCTGCATTACTTAAATGCACTGAGCTGCTGCTGCTGCTATGTGATTCATTCAATAGATATTTATGTTAATGAGCAGATGAGCTGGTGTCCCTATTAAAGTGGCTAGTGAGAGTATGTTCACAGTGGCTTTTGTATTTCAACATTTTACCCAAATATACACCCATCAGTGTTTGGCCTCCAACAATGTTATGGCAGCAGATGATGCGACTGTTATATTTTGTGGCTGATAGTAATGATGGATATGAAATCTGGGCTTATTGTGAGATTTATTTCTTTTTTAATCACCCTTAATTGAATAGTAGCTCGTAGCTTAGTGGGTCTCCTGCCTTTAGGGAATGTATTCAGACTTTCTAAATTCATAATCTTGGTGCAGTTTTTCGCAAGCCGGCGTTCTCAGATTAAAATAACACTTCAACAATTCTCCCACCAGGAAGGAAAACATAAGCCTCACACAGTTCCATAACTCTGAGCTATGCTAGCGTTCCCTGCAGTGCGGTTTTGGCTGGATGTCTTTGGGCCTGACAGTAATCTCCAGCCGTGTCTGTTCATGTCTTTAACACGTTTTGTAATCTCCAGAGGAACGAGATATCCGGTGGCTGTCTTCCACTGTGCTACAAAAATTCCTAATCCAGAATCACTCTGTAAATATTCAGAAGTGACCATGTGGACTGCTAAAAGAAGCAGTGTTACGCAATGACAGTTATGAAGAAGCTGCAAATCTGCCCGTCAGAAAACACTGCAGACATGATGCAACTAGTAAGCCACTGCCCATAGAGCACAGGGAAATTACTCAACAAGAAAGAATGAATTTGAGACTCATAACTGCTGTCATTTATTCTGCAATAAAGATGTGATTAAGCATGCCCAGTTCCCTGTCTTTTTTCCTATATGACTCTCACTGTGTGTGTGTGTGTGTGTGTGTGTGTGTCTGTGTTTTTACAGGTGCCAGTGATAGCCATAGCAGGGTCAGGAGGCGGTTTTCGTGCCATGGTCGGTTTTTCAGGCGTTATGAAGGCTCTGTTTGAGTCTGGGGTCCTCGACTGTGCCACATATGTCGCTGGCCTCTCTGGATCCACATGGTCTGTTTTCATTTCCCCTCACCTTATCTTTCACACTCTGTCTTTCTCTGACTGATTTCTAAAGACATCATTTCTCTTTTTATCTTCCTTTTCTTTATGCCACTGCTATGTTTCTTGTGTTCTTTATTTTTTTTCCTGACTTTCCTTCGGTGTTGCTTCTCCCTGCTCTGGCAAACTTTCCTTGCTGGTATGAAGTCTTCAAGCAGGCTCTTCTGGCTTATTTCTGTCTCCATGACTTAGTGGATTTAACCTCCTTGCAAGTAAAGCAACTGCTGCATAAATTTTGTAAAGAGGTATATTGTTAAAACATGCATTAACTGATATGACACCATTTTGGGTAGTGCCACAGTATTGAGTTCCTCCCTCTTTATTCTTGCAGGTACATGTCCACTCTCTTCTCCCACCCTGACTTTCCAAATAAGGGCCCAAAGGACATCAACAACGAGCTGATGAAGAGAGTTAGTAGTAACCCACTTAGGCTCTTGATGCCCCAGCACATCACCAACTATATCCAGGCTCTATGGACCAAAAAGGCTTCAGGGCAGCCAGTTACTTTTACAGATATCTTCGGAATGCTCATAGGAGAGACACTTATACCCTCGGTAAGAACCTCATAGATGCTGTTTGTTTTTATGTGGAAAACAAACCTTAGATTTCTCTTGTTTTGTTTTGTTTTTTCCTTTAAATGCATCTGTCTGACCTTTCCTTCCCTATACATCTTTTGCTCTTTTACTGTCACATAAGCATTCATTCATATTGAGATGGAACTGTGACTCATAAGACTGCTGTGCCAAATTTGGTGACCAAGTGATTAAAATTGTGTGTGCTCTCCTTCAAGAGGATGGACATCAAGCTAAGTGACATCCAGGAGAAAATAAACCAAGCCCAGAGTCCTCTTCCTCTTTTCACATGTCTGCATGTCAAGCCAGACGTTTCTGAGCTCATGTTTGCAGGTAAAGTTATTGATTTTTGACGTTGTCTGCAGGTGTTTTATGTTAAATTGTGTGTTGCATGCATCCCAAATCCTTCACAACAATACTTTGCATATCTGCTGAGTGACTAGATGATCTGATGACTGTCGCCACATGCAAAATAACTGAACAACACATTTCGATATAATTGCAATGTGTGGCGAGATGTGGTTGGTTGTCAAAGTGAAAGGTTTGTGATGAGTAAGTCATACAGCACTTCCTTTGTGATGTAGGCACTGCAGCTACTGTTCTTCGATCGGCGTAACAGGCTGAAGCATTCTGGTAGATGATAAAGAGACAACAAAACTCTCCAGTGTTCTGAATAACACTATAGCAACATCTACGCTGATCATGTTCCAGTTTCAAGTCTGAGACTTTCCTGATGCTGAGTGTTTAAAACAATTTCATGTTCAGAGAAAGACAAACTGTTTTTAAACTGTCTGCGTTCTGAATGGAAAAAATAAACACTTTTAAAGGGACATAGTGACAGGAGGTCATGAAACCTGAATGATGACGGTGTCGCCATACTTAGACACACTTCTTCACAATATCTCAGTGTGGGTAGGACATCGACTGCATCCATGCAGCTTGTTATTTCTGGTCTATAAAAAGCTAATCTATTGTTCAGTGTCACTTTAATGTGTATAAGGGCAAGGCCAAACTTGTTGTCAATCTAGATTTACGTGTTTTCTGTCATTACTTATCATCACTCGAGGCTTTAAAAGTAAGTCTGAAAGATACGATTTGTTCTTCTGTTTTCTTTTCTCACCTAAAAACCCCAAAGACCCAGCTCAGAAAGAAATTCCGGGCTGACAACAGTAACTAAAGTTCAGTTGTGAAATAAGGCAACTTACTTAAAGTAAGAGGTCCAAAGTCTTTTCATTGTATGAGCATGTGTCCATTTCTGCAGATATTTATGGGGGAATACGTGCATGTAAAAGCAGTCACAAATATGTCATAATGACATATTATTCATACTATGGTCAACAGGGAGGAGCTTCTTTTAAAAGGGAGTTCTTCCTTCCCACTGTCAGCAAGGGCTTACTCATAGGGGGTCACTCTAAGGCAAATGTTTTCAATGGAAATGGTGTCCTTTCACCTTTTTTGTTTTCAAAAAGAAACGTGTTCAGATGGAAATGTTTAAAAAACAATCTTCGTTTACACAAGACGGTGAAAACGCCGTAGTTTCCAGTGCCAGGGCCACGGGTTTGTGGTGTGGATATAGGAGTTGCAACCAAAGTGCCCATGTGCCAGTACCTCGGTTCTCAAAAAGCAGCATTTTCACGTTGCTCTCATGTAATCAGGAGGTCAAATACGCATCAAAACTTTACCCTTTTTATTTGAAAACATTCTTGTGTAAAGGGAACCTGAAACCTCAACAACAGGATCTTTATCTTATAATATGAAGTACCTTGAAACAAAGAATCTCCCTCCACTGCGTCCATTTCAAAGCAGGGTTTGTGGGCCCTGGGGCAGAAATGACCTTTATTTTTGGGTCAGAAGATCCTAAAATGCAAAAAGGGGAAAAGTATCCATTAAGTGCAGAAACATCATGTTAATGAGAGAGTTCAGAGCAGATTACACGGAGGCTATTGTAATGCAGAGATCCACTCTATAGACAGTTTCGAGCATTGATGGAAGGCAAGAACCTCTGAGTATTCACGCAGACCACCTTCAGGTATCTTTGAGTACTGTGTGATTGGATTCTCACAAGAATGTTTCCAACGTAGTGTAAAATCCATGCTGTAATAAACAGGGCGTTTTGACTGGAAGCTGTGCTCATTATTATCACAGTGGTCCTGAAATATCGGCTAGTGAACAAACAAAACTGCGTGTTAATGTTTGAGTGCATGGATTTGTGAGAGGAACAGTGTGTGGGTGAATGTGTGCCTTTGACATGTACAGACATGTAAACTACTGTTTACCGTCAAACGTGTTGACTTCCTGTTGACACTGGGGAATGTTATCTCTGCGTGGTGACTTAAAGGTGCGCATGTCCTATAGGACATCAAACTGTGTTGACAGTGTCAAGATGCTGTTGGCTATTCAGTGCTTAACTGTAACCAAGGGATTGCCAAGTATATGTAAGGTGTCTTTCCATACACGTCTTTTTTGCTGCCATTGTAGCCTGTGAGGGTGTACAATGCAATGCGGTGTTACTATTGTGTGTTCCTTTTGTGATCATAACACTGAGATTTCAACCTGCAGACTGGGTGGAGTTTAGCCCGTATGAGATCGGAATGGCAAAGTATGGCACCTTTATGACTCCTGACCTATTTGGAAGCAAGTTCTTCATGGGAACTGTTGTGAAGAAGTACAAGGAAAACCCTCTTCATTATCTGATGGGTAAGAAAAAATGTTTTCATCTACAGTCGTCTGAAAAAATAAATAAAGTTCTGCAGTGATCGTCTCACCAAATTCACCCTATGGTCATACTGTCTACTGCTCCAAGAAATTGCAAAAAACCCCAAGAGCTACATCTCAGGCTCTACAGCAGAGGTGTCAAACATAAGACCCGGGGGCCAGAACCGGCCCCTCAAAGACTCTGATCCGGCCTGCTGGATTATGAAACCGCTGTTTTTGTCACTACTACAGAATACATTTTTCACGATGGCTTCACATGAAACTAAAATTTTCTGTTTCCTGATTTCTATAATTATAGGACAGTCTGGACAAAGAACTAAAATAACTTTTTCTGTAGTTTCAATATGCAGTTGAACTTGTGTATAGACAGAAAGGAGGTTTCTCTGGTCTGGCCCACTGAAGACTGAAGTGAGCTGCATGTGGCCCACAGTGCAAAATGAGTTTGACACCCCTGCCCTACAGGATCACTCAGCATATTAAATGTTAAAGATAAGATAAACTAAGACTATCCTTTATTTGTCCCATACTTACGGCATGGCAAACAGCAAAGGGATAGTAGAACACTCTGAGAAGAAAATACTAAAATACTCTACAACAAAAATCTAAAACCATTTATATACATTTAGTAAAAATGAATGATTATTGCGATTATTTGTGATGAGGCCGACGACCGCAGAGACATCTGAGAAATTCTGGAGATGACGTGACTGTGAGCTGTACCTCGCATACTGTGGTCAGTTGGTAAGGTAGTCCAGGATCCAGTTTGTGACAACTAATGCCAACATATTCCAGCTTGTCCCTCACAATACTCAGCAGAATGGTATTGAAAGCACTGGAGAAATCAAAAAAGGTGATTCTTCCAGTGCTCCTGGCTTCTCCAGGTGATATAGAGCTCTGGGCTATCAAAGAAGCTCCAAATTAGACTGCTGGTATCACAGAATAAATTAATTAGATATATTTTGCATCTACCATCAAGAATGCATATTGGAGCTAATGAATTTTGTCAAGCAGACATGCTGCCAGTTAGTTTGAGGGTTGAGCAGCTGAAGCTGAATTTTCTTTTAAAATTTTAAGAGGCACTGCGCCAGCTATCCTGGCTAGTGGATTTAAATTTACTAATAAGTTGCATTTTATTAACACAAGATCCAGTGCATCATTCATGTATATACCCAGGGTTAAGAATTAAAAAGGTTTTGAAAAGGTGCTTTTTAAATAAGATGTGTGTGTCTTTTTAATGTTGTTGATGGTTGTAGTCCGGGACCACAATGGAAACAAAGTGTTCACACTTTATTGTGTAATCCTGGTTTCTTATGCCGAGTTTTATGTGTATGCTCTGGCAATAATGAATCCGAATAAGCGAAACTAAACACCAAAGTATAATAGAGTCACATATGAGGCCATCTGTCTGACAGCTCGAGCCTGGCCTCAATTGTGTCAGGCAACAGGACTGTGATCCCAAGCACAGCAGCAAATCTGCAACAGAAAAGAAACTGGAAAAGAAAATAATGAGTGATGCAATGGTCCAGTCAAAGTCCAGACCTCAACCTGACTGAAATGATGTGCATAAGAGAGCTTTGCATAAATAAATGCCTTCAAACCTCAATTAATTCAAGTTATTGCTGCTAAAACTGGCCTGACAAGCTATTGAATCATAGGGAGTACTTGGTTTTTCACGGGACTGCATAGAAAGCTTTTTCCAATGACTGCATACTTTCCCATAGATGCCGGATTAAGACCTGACATGTTTTTATGTCTCAGGTGTGTGGGGAAGTGCGTTCTCGATTCTGTTCAACAGAGTTCTGGGGGTCAAGGACACAGCTGGCGGCAGCACCATGGAGGAGGAGTTAGGTAATATTACTCTGTTTGTCTTTTTGTTTCCTCGACTGGACTCTACTGACTGAATTATAGCCAAAAAGCGACTAAACAAGTTTGCCCAAAGGTCACATTCAGTTGCAGTTAAGAAGGTGTCATTTAAATAGTTTTAGCTGGAATTTGCTTGGTTTCATGTGCACATGCACATGGTTGCAACCATAGACATGAGCTAGCAGTATCTAGCAAACGTGAACAAATTGTCATCAGCTTTTTGACCATCATTGGTCAAAATGCATTCAAGAGAAAAATGGCTGCATAAAAGGTAAGGAATCAATGTTTTCATGTCGGACAGCTGATGCCTTTAGCCTCCTGCTTCCGGTTAACAAGGAAATGATGTGCCATCACTGGGCAAACTCGAAATTTTCAGTTATTAATGCAACATTTTTGAGATGCATAATTTAAAGATTTCGGTTATTTTCTCGAAATTTTGACTTATGGATGGCGATTTTTTTCCCTTCTTTTTTTTTCTTTTTTTAGTGGCAGAAACAAGCTTCCATAAATAAAAGATTATTTAAAAAATATTAATTAATATCTTATTTTTTTAATTAAAAAAACATCCATCTAGAAATAAAATATCATCTATGTAGTGTGTGTGACAGTGCACATTTATTAAACACAATCTGAATATGGCATTTTTGCTGGCTACTTTGTATTTGTTTATACTTTTTTCTCAAGATAATCTTTGCTTTGTTAGTTTCATCTGCTGATAAAAGAACTTCCTCAGTCCAGTCTCTTACTGACACAAGCATTCAGTCATTATTTTCACACCTAACAGGCCTCCTTCAAAAGAACCCACCCTATAAGTTTTCTCACCATTGTGTGTGTGTGTGTGTGTGTGTGTGTGATCTGTGTCTGTGTTTGGGATGACGTTTCGTTTAGACACACTCTCACAATGTGTTGGTTGTGCAGAGGTGCTAGTTAACAAATGCACTAGTACCAGCTGTACTTTTCTGTCAGGACTTAGGCAGACATACTGTAAGAGCAGTAAAGTCATATAGCTATAGGTCAAAAGTTTATGTGCAGTTTTGGTGCGTGTTTTAAATGAGATAAACATGCTTGTGAATGTGCCTTGTGTCTTCCAGAGCAGATCAAACCGCAGCACATCACCGGAGAAGACGTTCTGGATAATGATGATGAACCACGCAAAGGTGAACTAAGATACATGGCCTACGGGAAAAATAAAAACAAATTCCTTGTAGTGGAGTAAAATTATATTTTCCCTGGTCCAACACACACTAAGTGTTTGAGCAAAAGCTGAACGCCTGAAGGCATTGTGAAAGTTTGTGGTAAGGGTGCAAATTTCAATTGTGGATAGAGCAGCTGCTGAGGTCAGATCACAATAAGTGCTGATCAGCATGCTTTCACTTCTGTCGCCATCCAACTGTCAGTTTAAAAATGTATTTTTTTCATTGCCTGATTTTGATGATCACAATAATAATGCTTCTGCAGCTAAATATGTATGCAAATGCATTTTTTTCCTTCTTGGAGGAAATGTTTTAACCACGGTGTGAGTGAATTTTTAGAAACAATTTGAAAAAGAGGAAGAGGGACAGAGAGCGACAGAATGGCTGGGTCAATTTATAAGGGTGAGAAAAACCCGACAGCATTTGCTGCAAGTGACTGTGAAGATGACAGGACACTAGTAAAGAAAAATATGCTCACATCCATGTATGTATTTAGCATATTTGTAGTCTTATTGGTGACACAGCTGGCGCATCTTTTTCTACTGTTTCTCACTTTCTTTTGAACGGTGAGAAGAATGCTTGTCATATTATTAGCCTTGGATTAAAAAAACTAGAACACAACCTAAATCTTGTGAGACATGAGAAACGTAAAGCTATGAAAAGAGAGACAGCAGGGAGTTCTTCTTTCCCACGGTCGCCAAGTACCTTGAAACAATTGTTGTTGTGATTTCGTGCTATATAAATAAATGGTTGTTATTTTCCCCGCTTTTTTATCATGCACCCCAATTTTCTACATATTATGTATTAAATTGACCACATCTTGCTTGAAACGGCACATTCTGTCTGGCGTTACTCTGGTGTTTAGGCGGGACAGAAAACCAGGAGGCAGAGGAGGAGATTACTCGCACCGCTCAGGCCAGCTGGGTTCAGCGAATGTTCACATCACTCTTCAGTGAGTCTGCCTTGCTCAACACAAGAGAGGGCCGTGCTGGAAAGGTAACTGAATATGTGTATACTAATGTGTATTTCCAGTCTTCCTGCATTCATATTTACAACAGCTCGCATTGTTTTAGTGTCCTAACTCCCTCTGATCATTTTCCAGGTGTATAACTTCATGCTGGGCCTGAACCTGAACACCAACATGCCATTCTCTCCGTTGCTTGAGGTAACACACAGCTCAACACCTGAAGAGGAGGTGGATGCTGTAACAGGCAAGAACAATAAGTGATTCACTGTTCGATAAATGTGTTTCTAAATGCAGTTAGGGCTGCTGTCAAACATAATCTTAGTATATTTTCTCTACTGACTTAATTCTAAATCCAGTCTAAATCTGAACTTTACAGATATTTTATACAGCACTTTGGAGAACTGCTGTGTTTCATTCACAAATCACATTTATTTCATAGGTTTCTCTTTCTTTTTGTTAAACCGAGCAAATATCTGTCATCTC
>VOQJ01016310.1:15312-25888 GCA_015052665.1 Apistogramma diplotaenia | reverse complement strand
TGGATCTGGAGGGTGGGCTCTCGCCCTTCTGAACGTGTTACTAGAGAGGATGCTAATGTCATTTTCTTTTTTTTTTTTAATACCGGATGGCTCGTCTAAACATGCAGCCTTGTTTGAAAACATGGATGGGGATATTATTGGTAACCACTGGTTTTGTTTGGTGGCAACTTCTAAACACTTCAAGTGCACCCCGTCTGGATACCTCAAACATCCCAGTGATGTTTACCCACCTACAGGTTATGAGCACTCCCTGCTCCCCTCTAGGGAGTGTCTCATATTAAAGCCACCATTTTGGAACAAACAAAACTGGATGCCATGGAAACGGCCTTGCTTTGTCTCATCTGGTGACGTGTCCTGATAGTATGGTTTCAGGGTGCCTTTTGTTTTTCAGCGCCCTGGATAACTTTCCTTCCCCTTCAACAAACCCAGCTTGACCCTTTCAGCCGTGAACTGGGCCTTGGGTCAAAGTGTGGGAGCGATCACGAGACTTGCCCACAGCTGAAAGTTGTGGCTCACGGCAGCATACAGTGGAATTTTACACACTACACCTACACCTGCAGCAGTGGAGGCCTGGAATCAGACACACTACACCTACACCTGCGGGGCCCCAGAGGAGTGGAATTTTACACTGAACACTTCCGGCCCGCGTGTACACGTTTCAGCCGTGTTTGCTTCAAATGGAGGAGTGTTTTGTGGGGTTTTTTGCTGCACGAATTCATCACCATGAAACCTTTGCAATTTTTTTTTAGCTGATTTCTATCAACTATTTTTTAAGTGTTTTTAATAGTTATTAGCATTTTATTCATTTTATTGTTCTTTGAATAATCATTTTTTTAGAAAAGATGGCTTTAGATGAGAATAGTTACTTTCTCTTGCAGAATTAGATGAAAATGTTCGACAGCATTATATTTATATACTGTAAGTAATAAGCACTCGGCTACATCGCAGCAGCGCAAAGACTGAAAACAGGAGTAAAAGAGTGAAAAATATCAGTTTTAGCTACTTACAGTCGTTGCTGGATGGATTTTCTCACCTCAGGATGCAGTCCTACATGTCGTCAACCCAACGTTGACATATCGGGGGGCTTTTCATATGATATGGGTCACATCCTGGCTAAGTGTGGTACTGGAGACCTCTGCTGTAGCAGCAACTATTACAAAGGTGGGCTTGAGTGCTTTAGCAGTACTGTGTGTCTGTCCAGGCCCAGTTCTAAAAGTGGGTTTGGTTTAACCCATGAGTAAAATTTCTACTTAAGTACTAAATCAGAGTGTTGTCAGAAGCACCATTTTTGTGTCTCTAACACTTTGTGAGAGAATTTATTCTGCATTAAATATATTTCTCTTGCAGCTTATCTCTGCATTGTGTTCCTGTTTGCAAGGGGTTCTTATCATGCTTTTCCTTGCTATAAACAGATACCAGGCAGAAATTATAGCATGACGGGTATGAGAGTTACAAGATAAAAGGAAAAAAAAATCTGAAATCAAGGCGTGCATTTTAAAAGATTTTTTTCTTAGCATGGTTGCAACAATTAAACAAGCTAACTAAGTTAAGCTAAGCAAACCAGCTGTTGGCTGTAACCATGGGGATGGGTTTGGTGTCGCTGTATCAAGGCTATTCTCAAGAAAGTGTCTGAGTGTCAAAGAAGGCATTGAAATTCTGTGTGTAACAAAAACATGGAAAACAAAACAAGTATTCAAGCTCTGTGATTTTTCATTTTATTTTTCATTTTAACATAATTCTTTTTTCACATTTGACTTTAGATTTGATGATCTCTGACCATGTTTACACGCTACAAGATCCTAAATGGTCAGCTGTAGGGATCTGAGAAGTGTACATAAATACTCCTGTGATTAATAACTTTATTATGACTGGCAAAACACAATGTTTATGTGATTACAGTAATAAAAGAGATTTACCTCATGTACAATGTTTTCTTTTAAAATAGTTGATACAGTTTCCTCATCGGTGAGCCCCTCCTGAAACAACAGAGCAGCTGAGATAAAGCGCGACCACAGCCCGCTTCCTTTGCTTTGACTCATACGCAGTTTTTAAAAGAAGTGCGTGAGAGTAATGATCTGTAGATACAGTAGTGTGTAAAAATCTTGAGCCACCCCTTATACTGTGCAAGGAAAATGGGAATCGGGCGCAGTGATTTATTGAAATGCAGCACTTTGTGTGATTGTAACAAGCTTGAAAGTCAATGGCTGCCTTTTGCTCTGTTCTCTGTCAAGATGATCCCACACTGCTTCAGTAATGTTGAGGTCCTGGCTCTGGGGAGGCCGGTCCGTGACTGATCCAGTAGATGAATCAGCTGAAGGGTCCAGACAGCAAGTCCTGTGTCAGAGCTTTGCCGGATTTTTCCAGTTTCTTAAGGATATGATTTCCACACACCATTCATGTGCTGTAGATAGTTTTTTTTTTTAGGTGAGCCACTTCACACCATGTCACGATATGCCAAATTTTCAGCTGATAGCTCATTTGGAGTCACCGTGTTGGCGCGGAAATACTGTTTTCTGCTGTCAGACTCAGTTATGTTTTCATAGACTCAGATAGAAGAATGGTAACACCGCAATAGGCTGCTAGCAACATAGTGGCAAAAGATAGTTTTAAATTGTTCTTTGCCAAGTTGTCACAATACTGGTTCATCCCTCGAATGGGTGCAGCATGGTCGACCTATGAATGACTCAGGTCATTGTTAAATGGCTTAAAAAATCTTTTGAAACTGGTCCAGTTAAAAGACTGAAAATGTGACACTAAAAAAACCACCATATCAGGTTCAAAGAATTTGCTAAATTTTGTCCTCAGGGGTGCTGTTTCATAACATCTGCAAGTAAATACCTCAGACCAGCTTATAGTGACTGGAATTACGAGAAAAACACATCTTCTCTTGCATACTTTTCCCATCGTTGTCTTTAACATTACTAACCTTACAGCCCATTTTGAGGATGTGGAGCGTATTATAACCTTAATACACATGTCAAGCTTTTCAAATTAAAAGCCACGAGGGTTACATTTGTATTATTTTTATCAGTTAAGATCAGTTAACGCTCACTTGGGCTTTGAAAAACAGTCACAACATGTCTTTTGTGAGTCTGGAGCCAGCGTTCTGACTTCTGAGAAAATAACGCTGATAGTGTCAGAGTGTTATCTTGATTTGGGCTCCAGAGACTGAAAACTGTGGGTGTTTACGCAGTTCACGTCACAGAAAACAATGTCTCGTTTTTAAAATCTTGACTCATTACTGAATATTCTTATAAAATGCACCACTGAACATGAACAGATGAGCTCGCTACATTAGCTTCAAGAAAAGAAAAAAGGAGTTCAATGATATCTGTATATCTATGCTGATTGCTTTATTTATAGTTACCTACTGAGATAACTCAGTTTCACTGGCGATAAACAGAGTTTTTCTGATTGTTTCTATTGGATGAATTCTTAAGGGCTACTTCCTTGATTACGTCTAAGTTCCTGTTAACCAAAGAAATTGTCCCTGTGAAAACATTACCAAACACGACGGGAATATTGGTTCCAGGAAGAGAGAGAATGATTTTACAGCTCGGGGTTTTTAATCAGAGAGCATTTAAAGTGCGACTTGAGGACCAGCAGCAAACGTTGAATCATGCCATTGAAGAAATCTCAAAGCGGTGATGTTACAGAACATGACAGAAAGATTCACGTTGACATACATGGTAAAGAAAACCGCAAAGACTCTTGGAGACCTGCTCCAACAAAGCACCCACTCAGTTATTACATTCCCCAATTAAATCATCATCCAAGAGCAATATTCTCCTCATGTGAGAGTACTAATTAAGTGCTTAGGGTAGTTTGCTATTCTCTTAGTCCCTTCCTCTGGCACGGAAGCACCTGGCCAGGTGCCCAACAGATTTGCCCAGACTCTGAAAGCTGGAGCACGAAGGCATGTTTCCAGAGGTCGTCTGAGGGTTCAGCACTTCCTCAGTGCCGGGTTTCCTAATAGGGACTCCATGAGGTGCTTTTTCAGGGGCTTGGTAGTTTCCAGATAAACCTAAATGTCACGTATGTGTCCTCACCTTTTCTATGTGCTGAGTCATTCCCACAACACAGACAGGTCAGGGCACTCCACAAAGCCCACAATGAGGTCACTCGTGACCAATACACACCAGGGTGTGTGTGTGTGTGTGTGTGTGAGGCAGATTGAGGGGGTGGTAGAAACTCAGGTAAACCGATAGGAAAAGAAAACATACATGTACGTTTTTGTGGGGGTTTTTTTATGAGAAATGTGTGAGTGGGGACTCTCGGGTGGGGGTGGGGAGCACAGCCTCCCTTCTTCCAGTGCATTCACCGACTCTTTCTCATACTTCTCTGTGCAGGTGGAAGTGTAGGAAAATAGGCAGTGTTATCCTTTTTGTACTCTTGGGGCAGTCGCGACAGGCCAGAAAAAGATCACATTTCTAACAAAAAATAAAAGGCATTGATGAAACAGGGGTGTGTCCCACTTACTTGCTTTCCCAGAAAAGGCCTGTGTGTCATGAACTACTTTCTTTTGGTCTGGACCAGTAGCATTGAAATTCCTGCCAATTATCCCTGGAAACATCACAGGACTATTAGCCAATATTCTTATCGGGTTTCAAAAGGCAACAAAGACTCCCTGCATTTGTCTTGCAGTTCGACAAGCAGACACTACACTTTGCGTTGATTCCTAATTGTTTCTGTGATGTGATGAGTGTGTGTATTAGTAACGTGGAAATTTGGTCTTATTTCCTGCAAGGAGAAAAAACTGCTCTTTCATATGACGTATGAAGGACTTCCAGATCTTGGACCTGACGCTGTGGGCAGCAGACTTACCGCAGGCCGCTGACTGCAGATCCATCTGAATACATTCTTCTACCACAATTTCAAAATAGTAAGAGAGCAGTGACTCATCACACACAGCGCTGGGTTCCAGCAGACTCACGGGTTTCCACAGTGTAGCAGAAACATCTGGATCCTATCAAACCTGTGGAATCCCAGGGGTGAATTACACAGGTACGCTGCAGGAGTGTCACACACATAAAGGCCACGATGAATGTGTGCAGCGTTTAGCCTGTGCTGAGACAGTATTTGCATTCATGGATTCAGTCATTGCATTGGGATAAACCCTTTTTGTGCAGTTTTTGGTGAACCTGTCTGAATTGTAAGCCTCAGTTTCTGGATCTTGGCTGACAGGGCAGGCAGGAGACACCCGCTCTGCTCTTCTGCCTACCTGTTTGAATTGCCTGGTTACAAACAGATCTTTCTTGTCAGCCCCAATCAGCCTGTCCAATCTCCACTGACTTCAGGGATCAATACGGCATTTTCACCCAGAGAACTGCTGCTCATCTCTTTTCCTTACCATCCTCTGTAGACCCTAGAAATTTTTGTGCAAGAAAATCCCAGCAGATCAGCAGTTTCTGAAACACTCAGACCAGTCCATCACCAACAACAATGCCACATTCAAACTCACTTAAATCACATTTCTTCCTCATTCTGATGCTCATTTTGAAGTCAGCACGCTGTCGTCTTGATCACGTCTACATGCCTGAATGTATTGAGTTGCTGTTATGTGAATAGCTGATTAGATATTTGCCTAATAAGCATGTGTTCCTAAATGTGAATGTGTGTCAAAGTACTTCAGCAGTTTTGTTTTTTTGTTGCTTTTGTTTACTTAACAGTAAAAATGTTCTCATCGGCCTTCTTGGAACTGAGACAAACACTGAAAGAAAGCCAAGGGCCCAAGCTACTTGAATATCTGTGTGTTGGCAAGCAATTTCCTCCTATAAATAATGTGTAATAAAGGTTAAAACAATTCAGAATGAAATTGTTTATATCACTTATATGAGATAAGATAAATAGGAAGAACACTGGGAGCTTTTTTGTTGTAAGTCAAACATTCTCTGGGCTGTGTAGTTTTTAAAATGCTCTTTTAAAAAAACGATTTTTTCTTTATTGAGAACAAAATAAGGTAACAGAGATCGGTGTAAACCAAAACCGTCGACTCTTTGAGAGCTCCACACGGCCAAAGTACAGCTCGCTGACCGGGGTCCTATTTCTTTGGTTTGAGCTCCCCCTGGCGGCCAAAACATGCCCCCTACCTGCAGGTGCACATTTCTGCCGCGGGGCGTCGTTGAGTCAGCGGAAGTCAAAACAACGGCGAGGAGGAAAGAAGGGGAAGCCAGGAAGCCGCCTGTCTGCCAGTGACAGCCCGTATCAGAGAAAAACACTGCAGACCGTGTACGCTTCTCCTTTTTTTGGGGGTTTAAGATAAATCAGCGGAAGCGCCGCCGACATGTCGAAGAACACCGTGTCCGCTCGCTTCAGGCGAGTGGACGTGGACGAGTATGACGAGAACAAATTTGTGGACGAGGAGGACGGAGGAGAAAATCAGCTGGGTCCTGACGAGGCAGAGGTGGATTCACTCATCAGACAATATCCTTTACAAGATTAGCTAGCCCTCCCGTTACCCTCCACACGATGTGCTGGTTGAAAGTGGCGCAATGTGCACGTAGGACGTAGATTTATCCGCACGTTCCATCATCGAGCTTTTGCGGGTGCTAACTGTGTAGAGGGGCGTTTTGCTAGCAGGCCGGTTACTGTCCTGACTCGCCTGACAGTCGCATTCCAGGGATTCTGATCCAAGATTGAACAGGAATCTCTGTAGGGAGCAACCACTGCAAGCAGGCATTGTGCCTCAGTTTCACTGAATTCAGCCTCACAAAACCTGCCGGGATCTGTTTTGTCTCGGAAGCAGCGGGTGCATTCAGGGTGTTGTAAGCTCAGCATCCCGCAGAAGGCTAATCACAGCTTTTTAAGGCCATATACGGCTCGAAAGTGCTGCATTGAGTAAGTCCTCCCAGCTCATGTCACAAGAGAGGAAACTGAAAACGCCAAAGCAAAACTCAGCAACACGCCCGGTCCCCTAAAAACACCCCAAACAAACAAATAACTGTGAATGTGTGTATGCGTTCTTTTTTATTAATATGCTGGTGTCCAGTAATTACCTCTATATTGGTTGTGATGCAGAGGGTCTTTGCTGTGCTGCTTCCTTAACCTTTCCTGCACAGGAAATCTCATGGAGGCTTTACATGCGGTACTGAAGAACCCACCAATCAACACAAAGAACCAGAACGTGAAGGTGAGCGCTGTTTTCACCATCAGTACCAAAATACTTATGGGGGGTGCAGGGGGATCTCTTTCAGAGCCCTTAGACTTTTAATTTGTAGTGTTAGCAGTTACATTTGGCAGTTTGAGTTGTTTTTCTTGGGAATGAATAAGTAGAAATCAGTAGATCTTCACTACCTTAAAACTACAACCATTTGAGTGTGTGTGTGCAGCTCCAGGTTCTTGGGTTGGGAATAATTTTGCAGTTCACCTGATAATCCAGCTGAAGTGTCTCAGACTGGTGGCGGTGATCATTTTAGAGCCAGTGCTGTAGCTAACCGAGCTGTGTAGCGACTCTGGCCTTCAGCCGTCTGCTCTGTCCCGGTCAGGACCGCGCGGAGGGCCTGGTGCTGAAGGTGCTCAGTGCCTTCAAGAGCAGTGACATCGAGAAAGGCGTGCAGTCGCTCGACAAGAACGGCGTGGACCTGCTGATGAAATACATCTACAAAGGTTTCGAGAGGCCGTCAGAAAACAGCAGCGCGGTCCTGTTGCAGTGGCATGAAAAGGTAAATATTTGTCAGATTTAATGGTGAAATTAGAGGAGGAAATACCCGACATTCTTCTTATGCATGAAACGTGTCTGATCTTATTAAACATGCTAGTCAGACTAGCTTCACATCACTGTTCTACCTTTAGACCACCACCTCTTTCAGTATTTAATTATAGTGCACTAAACTAGTGTATGAAAATCTGTCGGAGGCCTTTCAAGTATTTCATAGGCTTGATATAAAGAGTCTGTATTTTCTTAACACTCTTAATCAGGTTATTACTGGGTGTAATAGAGCAGATTACTGCCTTCTCTATTGACGCATAAAATGGTCCAAGCCTCTGGAGTCTTAGTGACTTGGGAGCGTTTTTAAAATACATATTTTCAGCTCTGAGAATATATTAATATTGGCTTTTAGTTATCCCTCAACCCCTGTATGAGTATTTTCTTTCTTCAAACTGGGTTTGTATGTTAAGATGGTTTAGGGGATATGAAGGCTAGCTTGTGGTGGGCAAAAGTAAAAGTCATTTTCACACGTGCACTACAGCCTGAAGGCGAGAAAGCTGATGTTTGACACAGTCGGATCAGACAATCAGTGGCTTATTAACCCGCCATCTCCCTTTTACAAAGCCAGTGTCAGATTGAGACCAAGTGAAAGAAGCACAGTGTGATCATCTTCTGATGGCTGTTTCCAGCAGGATAAGGCGTATAGTGAGAATGCAGCTAGCGTGGACGACGTCCCGCAGCGTGCTTCATGTGAGAGAGGCCGACTGCAGTGTAACCTGATTCTCCCAGTCGAGTGTGAAAACAACTTAAACAGGCTCCAATTGTTCTGTCCTGTCTCTCTCTCCTCAGCCCCAACCAGTCGCAGCAGACGACCGCCCCTCCCTGATCCTGGTTCAGCTGGAGGTTCCTTCCTGTTAAAAGGGAGTTTTTCCTTCCCACTGTCACCAAGTGCTTGCTCAAAGGGGGTCGTTTTGACTGTTGGGTTTTCTCTGTAATTATTGTGGGGTCTTTACCTTACAGTAAAAAGTGCATTGAGGCCACTGTTGTGTTGTGATTTGGCGCCGTGTGAATGAAACTGAATTGAATTGATGGGATCAGATTTGAACTGAGACCCCCCCATTCCTGCAGGAGTAAATCAGCCTGAGCCTGTTTTTCTTTCCGCTGTGTTCTCAGGCCCTGGCAGCGGGAGGAGTCGGAAGCATCGTCAGGGTACTAACAGCGAGGAAGACGGTGTAAAAGAGGAGCAGCCCCCTCCACATCACTGACAGATTCAAAGGTGGTGGGGTGGGGGTTCACTGTACTGTGGTGTTTATGTAACAGATGGCATAAGGACTAACAGGAAAAATAGATTTTTAACCCACTGAGATATGATTAAGGCAAGACTTTAAAAAAAAAAAAGAGGGAGAAAAACAGAATCTGGGTCATACCAAGTTAAAAGTGTATTTTCCTGTTGAGTCCTGTGCATGATCATAGCTTAAATCGTACTCCTCGCACGGTGCTCCAGATGATTTTGTACCTCATGTGTCTGTGCTGTCTCCCTGATCTGTTAACCCTTCTGTCCATGTGCAGTGTGTGCTCAGTGTAGACACCCGTGGTCACCAACCAAGGGGAGATAAATGTTAGAAAAACAGCCACATATTCTGTTATGGAAAATAGTTTATAGTCTCATCACATAAAACCAGGAAGGTTGGGTGCCACTGTTGCTCACTGTGCTCACACATTCATAGGAACACTTTTATTTTTGCATCCCGCACTGAAAGTTTCAGCTTTGTTTCTCTCAGGAAACTCTCTGGAGTGTTTGGTTTCCATCCTCCTCCCGTCTTACATCATCATTAGACTTCCTGATGGAAATAAAGCCCGGCTCTCTGCCTCCCGCTGTAGCACTTAAGCAGTGAGACTTGCTTGAAAAGCACAGTCACAGAGGGTGGTGGTGGATTTGCTCACACAGGTGGAGGAATGTCGCCGTTCGCCCCGGAGGAGAGCGGCCTGGTGTCATCCATCTATCGGCGGCGCATCTCCACCATCACTCTGCGTAAATCCCACTTTGTTGCGTTCTCACATCCTGCGTACGTGCGACTCGCTGATGCTACTGAGCAGAGCGTCACATGGCTAGGAGCTCTCCACCCAACACCACCCACTTGTTTTTCTTTAATCACCTTTTCACTGTTTCACAAAAAGATCTAGGATTAAATGTTGCGCTTTGTTTTGAGTAATGGGGATTTTTTGCCTCGCAGCCAAAACTCGACTCGCTGGTCTGCTCATTGACCTGAGAGGATTTATGTTTTCTTTTGCTTAGTTAACTGAGAGGGAAGATAACAATGATGATGATAATACTAAAAATTGTTTGCATGATCCCATTTTTGAGATTTTCAGTGTTCACCTTTTTTTTTTTATTGTTCTAACTTTTCTATCAATCTTGAGTTAAACGATTAGAGAAAAACCATCCTCTGTACAGGCTGCGTCTTACAATAGGAAGATGCACATTTGCTACCACACAGATTGACTGACTCAAACGTTTTATATAACAGCTGGAAATGTGACATTTTCGCATCCACATTATCAGGTAGATGACGTGTTGCCAAATGTTTTCTCTTGCTTTCGTGGGAGTAATGTAGCTTACGTTGGTGATTTAGTTGAGTTTGTGTGTTAGAGAACAAGTGGTGGATTTTTCTTTTTTTTTTTAACCGTACAGTAAAGATGATCATGAAAGAAACGCGTGTTGCAGTGAAACTGAGCTACTTCAGCTTTTGCTCCTAGTGCAGAGTTGTTGTTGTTTTCAGTTTCTTTTTGTTCGTTTCCAAACGCAGAGCAAAGGTTATTTAAAGTTGTTTTTTTTTTTTTTGTCTCGATGGGTGTTGCGCTTTTAGAAAACAGAAAAAGTTACTGCAGTTGTTTTATTTGAAAAAAATTGAATGGCGTCGACAGTGA
>VOQJ01016310.1:0-11368 GCA_015052665.1 Apistogramma diplotaenia | reverse complement strand
CCTCATCCTTTTAAAATAAAAAAAAAAAAAAAAAAAAAAAAAAAAACTGTAAAAAAAAAACAAAATTTTTTTTTTTTTTTTTTTTGCATTTAATGGAAAGAGTTAATCGGCAGTTTTCAGCAGTTTTGCAGCATTTGGTCATGAAAGCAAGCAGTGGCACAATGTGATGTACACAGCAGATGAAAAGAGATATTTTAGGCTTTCCACAGAAGTGAGTCACTGTCAGAAAGAAGAAGGTGCACCTGCAAAAGCAAGCAAGCTGATGGGAAATGTAGGGAAAGAGCATTTTGTTTTGTTTTTTATTGCTCAGCATACTTTATACTTGAGCAAAGTAATCCAAATGAATCAGAATGACAGGAGCAAATGGATGTATCACCTGCAGGGTGTTCAAAAATCAAACAGTACTGGATTCATTGTACAGCTGTATAATGACAATAAAGGCATTCTATTCTATTCCATTTGTATTTTGCCACCGCTGATGAGGTGCTGACAAAGACAGGAAGACACGTACCAACACACGGCCGTCCCACTCCCTGGGATCTGAAACCACGTGGACAGGTGCAGTGGTAGCTGCCTCTGGTGTTCTCACAGATCTGGTTGTATCTGCACTGATGGGTGCCGTCTCTGCACTCATCAATGTCTACAACAGGCCACAAGAGACCAACACGCATCAAACCCACTGTGCTGAATGTAATCTCCTGCAGATGATCTCTTGCATAAGGCGGCTGGACACTCACCCACGCATGTTCCGTTCCCACCCTTGGTCATACCAGTGGGGCACAGGTCAATACAGACGTAACCACCCCGTGTGTTTTTGCACTGCTGATCTGAGCGGCAAACCCTCTGCCTGCACTCATTTATATCTGAACAGAAAAGAAGAGGAATAAATCCAAAATAAAATAGCATTCCTTGAGGAAGCAAGCTTTAATTTAAATTTCAAATGACTGCAGCCAAAATATAGCATGCGTACGGTTTAAGTTTCTGGATTTAGTGGTATATTTGATTATTATACGCAGAGAGGTGGCTATCTCACCTATACACCGTCTATTCCTGAGATGAAAGCCTGGCTCGCAGGCACAGCGATAACTACCAATGGTATTCACACAGTGCTGATTGCATGGGTTCGATTCCTGGCACTCGTTCACATCTGAGAAACAAACATATATTTTTAGAAAAACAAATCAATTTAAAAAAAATGCTTAGTTACATATGTAGACTGACCTGTGCAGCTGTACCCATCAGCTGTTCTCCTGAAGCCGCGCCCACAGCGCATGAGGCATCTGTACGAGCCGATGGTGTTCTCACAGTCTTGTCCATCGTGGCACACATTCCCACCTAGTGAACACTCATCGATGTCTAAGAGAGAGGAGAGCAGTGGCTTAACAGTGACTCACTACTGTGTTATAACTGTGTTATAACTGAGGTCGGTGAGTCTGTGGCTGAGCCTTTTGTACCCTGACAGGTTCTCCCGTCAGCTGAGATGGTGAGGCCTCGCGGACAGGAGCAGTAGTAGGTGCCCATGGCGTTGTGGCAGGCATGTGAACAGGGGTTTCCAGCCTCACATTCGTTCTCATCTGCACCGCAGAAAAGATGAGAATATGGAAACGATCAGAAAGAGAGGATTTCTGAACATTCAGACACTTTATGAATCCATCATATATCATTTTTTTAAGTTCAGTTTTGAGTTGTGGGCTAATTTATGTATATATTTTTTTAAGTAAGACAGGAAGGAAAAGTATAACGTGCTGTGATTATTACCTGCACAGTAAGGCCCAGCAGCCACCAAAGTGAAGCCATGAGGACACTGGTTACTGCGATCACCTGGAGTCACATTAACGTAAGTGTAAATGTAACGTATGTTTAATTAAACATGCAAGACAAATGAAAGCTGCTTACCCCTTTTATTCAAGTATTAAACATTTAAGCATCTTTTTATGCTCACCCTTGGTGATACTAGCTTGTATACTATACTCCAACATCTCCTCCAGTGGGTGGTAGTGTGCACTGATGGCTGTGGCCTTCAACGTTTCCACCAGATAGGGCATCTTCCCCTTGGACAGGTCATAGGAGATGGTGTGGTTCCAGGAGTACGGCACGCTCTCGCTATTGATGCTGAACATGCGCGTGGACAGAGCGTAGAGCTGGCCTGGACCCGTCTGGATGTAATCCTCTGTGTAGTTCTGGAAAAAACAAAACAGTGTGCATGTGAGGGAGCAGGGTATTATTATAATTTTGTTGCCTAAGTTAAAGTAGTTGTTGACCAATACAAGTATTTCCACTGCTTATTTGTGTACCTTGATGCTAATGTGAGCATGTGAAGGCAGCTGTAGGATGTGTCCATTCACTACAATGTCCAAAAGCAAAGCTCCATCAGAGTCCAGGCCCCTGGCAATGTGGGTCATCCTCAGGATCTCACCTGGCAATGTGCAGTCACGTCACATATCTTTACACAGCGCACATTTGTGTAATAATCTCACCACTCTACATGCAGCCCACAAAATCCTACCTGTGGCAAACTCCACCTGTGTCTCTCGCTTGAAGATACCCCCTGTTAGTGTATAACCGTTGGCTGCCTCTCCAACTTCGTGTGCAGTGGTCCAGTAGACAGAGTTCAAGATGGAGATGAGCTTCCTCATTGCAGGACCTTGAATTTAAAGGTCTTAAATTTGTTATGAGTTCAAGAGAGCCGGCAGGCTTCAGTGTCCATCACGTAACATCTCAAAGGAGAAAGCTCATACAAACAAGCTAATGTAAAACTGACCTAATGTCCTCGGTACATTAGAGATTGTGGCTTTGATGATTCTGCTGCCAGACTTGCTGTCGCTGATGGTGGCATTGAGGATGGCGATGCCAAACTCAATATCGTTAATGTTCCCTATAATGGTTCCTCTGGCTTTCAGGGGCCCACCTTATCAAAAGAAAAAATGTACTTGGATGTAAATACTGCAGATGCATACAAGGACCACAGATGCACATGATGATGCACAGCATTTGTTTAACAAAAAGATGCTTTACCTGGGCAGGCCTGGGTATTGCACCTGGACAGCTGAGTAGAGTCTCCTGGACATGGCCGACCACCATTACTTGGAGACGGACTTTCACAGAGTCGAGCACGTGTCCTCTCTCCTCCTCCACAGGAAGCAGAACATTCACCCCACGGCTGCCATGAACCCCAGTTACCGTCAACTGCAAGGACACGAGACAAGTCACAGGAACAGACGTTTTAGGGGTAATTTAGTCTTTTTTGGGAAAAACAATAAAATGCACAGTACACACACTGAAACGTCACAAGAAACTTCAGTCAGTAACATTTTAGGCACCTGTATGACCCCTGAACCCTGTCGTAAACAGGCTGACTCACCGGGGCATTTGACTGTGCTGCATCTTTGTATCTGTGTATCAGCTCCTGCACAAGCTCTCCCACCGTAGGCAGGTCTGGGGTTGTCACAGGTCCTGTGGCGCCTCATCTGACCTCCGTTACATGTCTTGCTGCAGCTGCCCCAGCTGCTCCATGGACCCCAGTTACCGCTGACTAACACATAATAGTGCAAAATGACAGATCCACAAAAGAAGAGAGATCGATACACAAGTACAGAAATGACCGAAGTGGTATGAAAGCAGTAATTAAAGCTCAAATAACTCACTGGGACAGGGGTCGCTGTTGCAGAAGTCGATTTGTACATCGTTGCCCTCACACTGTCTGCCACTGTGCTGAGGGGCGGGGCTGGCACAGAGGCGTGTCCTCTGTCTAGTCCCACCCCCACAGGAAACACTGCAGGCTCCCCAGCTCACCCAGGATGACCACTTTCCATCCACTGGAGGATACAAGAAGAGAAGAATCACAAAGTTCAGTCATTCTGGTGTAATGAAGCCAACATCCAGGCCACAGCGGAGATTTTTCTCAAAGCTTAATCCTGAACTTACCAGGACAAGGTTTCTCCTTGCACATTTGTGTTTGGGTGTCTGTGCCCGCACACTGTAACCCATCATATGCTGGAGGAGGACTGTTGCACAGCCGGACCCTGGACTGCATGCCCCTACCGCAGGTCTCACTGCACGGGCTCCACTGTAGCCAAGAACCCCAGTTACCTCCCACTGTAAGAGCACAGGTTTACAGTCCATAAACAACATTTGTATCTGTTTTATGAACATTATTAGATGTGTTTCTCCACACTGAGGAGCCTTCCAAGGGATGTATAAGTAGAATGAGGAAGTGGGGAAAGAGGAGAGATAAAAAGGTCAAGATGCTTACAGTGCCTAAACTACAGCCTACCACAACTGAAGACTTCAAATCAGAGCATCCAGAGACAGCTAAAAACCTGCAGCCTGCAGAAACTCTGAGCTGGAATGTCTTAAAAAAGTGTGACAAGAATATTAAGATAATAGTGCTGGAACAAATAACCTCAAATTAAAACCTTCCATAATAGTAGCAACTCTGTTGTTTTTTTATTGCATAATGAGGATTTCCCCTCATTTTTAGCAATTAACAACTGAAGGAGTCTCTGTATGTGTGTGTCTGTTTTTGTTTGTCATGATATTCATGCATCTGATTCACTTGTTGTACTGCTGCTCAGCTAAATGCGTTGTCGGGGGTGGTCTTCTTCCTGATGTTTGCCAATCAACTAATGAATCACAACCCACACGCACCAGCGAGCGCAACACAAGCTTATGAGAAAATGTGTTTTCTCACCAGGACATGGTCTGACTCTGCACATGATGACCTCCACTGCCTTTCCCTCACACGGCCTGCCTCCGTGCTGAGGTGGAGGGTTGCTGCAGGTCCTGATCCTGGTTTTGTTGCCCTCCCCACAGGTACGTGAACACTCCTCCCAGAAAGACCATTCTGACCATTTGCCATCGACTGTCCAGGGATATAAGTACAGATTTGGTACCACATGTGGCATTTGCATACAGTCTCCTCTGTAAACACTTCTAGGCTCTGCTTTTTGCAAACACTCTCACCTGGACAGGGTTTCCCCTGACAACTGCGTGTCTCCGTCTCTGACCCTGCACAGTGACGGCCCCCATTAGCAGGTAAAGGGTTGTTACACTGCCGGACCCTCTTCTGGGCACCAACACCACAGGGCACATTGCAAGGACCCCACTCTGCCCACTCTGAGAAGCCTCCGTGGACTGTAAAACACATTAATGAACTTTGGCATTTGGCATTAGGTCTTTGTTTTGTCTTTCAGTGAGAACAAAGACACTAAAATATTGAAAGCACATTAATCTTTTACTGATTCTGCCATTTGTGATTGCTGAAAATCATTTCTCCCTTTTCCAGCTTTTATTTAAATCACACACAAGGTGAAAAAATTATTACAAAAGCAAATGAAAGCTGAAAAATAAAAAGGTACAGTGAAAAAGTGCTCACCCTGTACAGTAAGAGTGACCTTGACCAGCACTGATCCAAGCAAGTTTCTGGCCACGCATTCATACTCTGCTGTGTCCTCCTTCTGGGCACTGCTGATCCTGAGGGATCCATTGGATAAGGCAGCAAAGCGGTTGTTGCCCAGAAGAGGGCGCCCCTGACGGGACCACTCTATCATGGGCGTAGGCTCACCCTCCGCCTGACAGTTGAGCACAGCTGTAGTGCCAGCATCCACCACTGTCTCCACGGGTTCTGCAATGATTGTGGGCGCACCTGGAAGAGCAGTGTGCTTCTATCAGATCTGTCACTGTAAAAAATTTGCATTCTCATTAAAAAAAAAAATGCTATAATTAATACTACTGCAGACCGGCGCAGTCAAACACTCACTGTGTAAAGTAAGTGTGACACTTCTCTCCACCACACCAGCATCATTTGTCGCCACACACACGTAGTTTCCTGCATCTTCACTCTGTCATACAGATTGTAAATTAAATCACTCAACTATCATTTTTGTATTACATAAAAGAGTGTCATGTGTTTTCCTACCACTGTGCCATAGATGGCCAAGGAGCCATTGTCCAGTTGACGTATCCGGTTGCTGATCTGGATGTTTATTCCATTTTTGCTCCACTGGATGGATGGCAGTGGGTCTCCTCGAACCTCGCAGTTCAGGATTGCATTACCACCCAGAGGTTCAATGTGGTTGGAATGAAGGTCCCCATCAATGATTGGAGGCTCTAAAAAACAAGCAGATCAGGCCATGTTTAGAGCAGCAAATGAGAGATGAAGGAGCGTTCACAGCAGCCTGCTTTTACCTTTGACATAAACAAAGGCCAGCGACTTGATGGTTCCTACGTCATTTTCTGCCACACAGGTGTAGGTGCCGGAGTCGTCTTTGCGCACTCTCTCGATCACCAGCTCACTGTGACCATTTGATTGATCATAGTGAACTAAAGCATCAATGGCAGAACACAAAATTAGGAAGATTAGAAAAATAATGAAACAAAAACACTATTTCTTAATTAGTCATACAGTACCTGGGACAATGTTGTTGTTAAAGGCCCATGTGATTCTGGGTACCGGGATGCCACTGACTCCACAGGACAGCACAAGGCGCTCTCCTTTGTTGAGGGCCACATCTCCGAGCAGCTCGGTGAAGATGGGATGAGTGTGAACCACCAGGGTCACAGTCCAACTGTCCTGCCCCACTGAATTAGTGGCAACACAGGTGTAACTTCCCATGTCTTCAGGCTGGTCCACCGAGAGGAAAAGGGGGGAGGGGGAGGTGCGGGGAATGACAGGAAAGAGGGAGCTCGTACAAGAAGGTTTTTCAGATCCATCTTTTTTACACAAAAAAACTCATGCATTAAAAATGTGTTTACACCGTGTTTCTGTTTTTTACCTGAGCATCATCAACAACCAGCTCACCAGATGGCAGGATCGTATACTCCCCCACGCTTTCACTGAGAGGACTACCTTCCTTTTCCCAGGACAGTTTTGGTTGAGGGACACCTTCTGCCAAACACACAAGCTGGACCTGACTGTTTTCCACCACCACAACCTCCTGTTCTCCGCCTCGAATGAAAGGAGGAACTAAAAGACAAATAAAACCAAGTTTTTTATGTTTGCTTTGCTTTGTTATATAGGAACTTTAACACTGAATGTAGGTTACACTTAACCCTACGCCTTCTGGAGACATCAGAAATGTAGTGATATGCGTTGAACCATGTGGTTTAAATGAATGTGTTGACTGGAACCTACCCTGTACAATAAAGCTCATATCCATGCTGACAGTGCCCGCTGCGTTGGCGGCAGTGCAAGTGTATCGTCCGGCATCGCTTGGCTGAATGAAGGCGATCTGCAGGGATCCAGAACTGAGCACCCTCTGGCGTACAGTTTCACTCAGCACGTGCCCATCTTTATGCCATGTGACCGAGGGGGGAGGGGAGCCCTCAGCTTGGCAGTGCAGTGTCACAGAGGAGTCCACAGGTGCCACATACTCCCGAGTCTCTGAGCTGATCACTGGAGGGACTTCAGGGCACAGTGTAAGCAGAAATATGTGCAGTCAGTACATTAGCATATTTATTAGCATCATAGGAAACATGAATTTTAGTGACTTTGGTTGCAGGTTAACGAGTATCATGATAAAGGTAATATTAAGTCTGCCCAGAAACTTGTGGGAAACTGAAAATTGCAACACAAAGGACTTTCTCTCTGGCTTTTTGTACTGTAGTATCTTAGATTTTATTTCTTGCTACTGAATATTAATCAAGTTACTGTGACAAATGCATCACTTACCTTGCACTCTGAGTTTGGTTTTGCCCAGTGCAGTGCCAGCAGGGTTTTGAGCCACACATATGTACGTCCCAGAGTCTGCTAAAGAGGCCTTGGAAATCTGCAGACTTCCATTGGGGAGTATTGTGGATCTACCACCTAAAATGACACCAGAGACAAGATGTCATGATTGATCACTTCTGTCAACTGACAAGCACAGACACTATTATTTACCTGTTGTGGGTATGTTGATGCCCTCTTTCTGCCAGGTAATGGTTGGTCTGGGTGAGCCTGTGGCCCTGCAGGGCAGAGTTATGGGGTTATTCAGGATCACATCCAGTGTGGGTGGATGGGACTCGATCACTGGGAGCTCTGAGGAGAAGGATTGGAAAATAAAGACGCACGAACTAAATGAAAAACAACTATGCAGTGATCACTGAACATCTTTAGCTTATTTCAGTCTGCACAGCCTCCAAATAGCGGTGTGCCTCTTATACATTTTGTCAGGATGTTTTTACCCTGCACGGAGAGCTGCACGTGGCGGTGGGTGGAGCCTGCAGCATTTTTAGCTGTACATGAGTAGCGTCCAGCATGACTAAGCTCGGCTGAGGTGATCTCTATTGGACCTGAGTGCAGATCAACACAAACAAGAAATAAAATATTTAAAGACTGGTACAAAAATCCTTATTGACACATTATCCATAGTTAAAGACACATACAAGGTAACCTGATGCATTTGCCTCTTTAATTTTAGATCTTATCTTGTTATATTTGGAATAAGTTTAAGACCAAGTCCAAAAGAAAAAGACAATCTTTAAGCTTCAATCAAACATTGGTTTGTTTATTTTATCAATGATAGGCATATGTAGAGATACCCAGTGCACCTCTCATTAATATTTACATAGATATGATTCTGACCTGTTGGCAGGATACTATATCCTAGCCCCTTTTTGGGGAGCTTCACGCCATCTTTGCTCCAGTGGATTGTGGGCTCTGGGATGCCAGATGCAGTACATGCAATGACCACCGGGGACAGCCTGGTTACGACTAAATCTGTGGGTTCATCTGCTATAGATGGAGGAACTAGAGGGACAGATACAATATGAAAAGCCACAATATAGAATTAAATAGTCACTGATGAGTGATCCTCTTAGAAACTACAAATTAGAAAGAAGAGTAACTTATTTCACAAAGTGAAACTAAAAAAGAGCCACAACAAGAATCTGAAAACAACTGTTGTATTGCCCACCGTTGACAGCGAGGTCGATGGATCTGGAGTCTTCACCTGCCTCATTAGAGGCAACACACCTGTACACAGCTGTGTCCTCCACTGTGGGTGCTATAACGACCAGTGAGCCTGATGACAGTAATCTGGAAATGATTAAGAGATGTTAGCATTTGTAAGCATTTATATATACTGTACATACTGCAAATCAACTAGTTTTGTTTTTTCTGAGACAAGTTTTAAGATCTTTCAGCGGGAGAAAACCTGGATCAACCTGTATATATTCTGATTCTGGTCAGTATTTATAAGGTGACCGTTTTTTCTCCAGGTGACAGTGGGTTTGGGGATGCCGGTCGCCTCACAAGACAGAGTGGTCTGAACGTTGACTATAACTGTGAGATTGGTGCGACCATCAGCGATGGAAGGAGGCACTAAAAGATGAGGAAACAATCATGACACAATTGTGATTCTTTCACTGTAATCTTGCATCTTGCATGTGCATATTTACCACCAACCGTATACTTGCAGATCCACTCTCTTGTGCTGAGTTCCAGCCTGATTTGTTGCCATACAGAGGTAGGGGCCGGTGTCAGTGACCTGAGCAGAGCCAATGTGCAAAGACCCATCCTCTGCAAAGGTGTACCTGCACACATGTTCAACAAGCTGAGCAAAACACTGACTCTGGCAACATGTGGAGGCACAAAAAGTAATATATGACACAAGTAGTGGTTTAAGACAAGGAACCTACCTGGGATTGCTTCCTGCCAATATTGCTCCATGTTTTCTCCAGGTAACCCGAGGTGGTGGAACTCCACTCACGACACATTCAAGCACTGCTGGCTTGCTGATGTGCACTGACACTGTCTGGGATCCGTCCTTGATGGTTGGGGCCACTGAGGGGCACAGGTGGTTTTTATTGTTTTTCATTGAACTTTTATTCAACTTTATAACTAATAAAGGAGGGATTTTTCATATAAAAATATAATTGTACCATTGACAGTCAGGTTAAACTGCCGCGTGGTCTTCCCAGCAATGTTACTTGCCACACAGGTGTACTGAGCTTTGTCGCTGAGTTCTGCCATGTTGATCTGCAGGTAGTGGCCACCAGACAGAATACGCACCCGTGCAGAGGCCTACAACACAGGGAAAAAAGGCTAATTCCCATTTCAGGTATAATCACAATGGTACACTGGTGTTCTCTTGTATAAGTTCTGACCTGCAGTGGCTGGCCATCTTTGAGCCAGGTCAGTGTTGGAGGTGGAACAGCATCGGACTTGCACTCTAAAGTCACCTGTCTGTTCTGCAGCACTGACACATCTTGAGGAGTGCTCTCTCCCGCAATGTTAGGGGGAACTGAAAAGCCAGACAAAGGTTCTGGCCATGAACTCTGCGGCCCATTTTAAAACAAAAAATCCTCAACACATGCAAAAATGAAATAACTATTATTCGAAGTCTGAAATGTTGCTTTTGTACTTGTGATGATGGATGAAATTTAACTGAAAGACAGAAACTGTTTCCGTTAAGTTATATAGTTTGCATATTGCAACGCGTGTTAAATCACTAAGTTACCCACCATGCACTCGAACTAGGAAGTCCTTGTCATCATCTCCTGCTGGACTGTTTGCTAAGCAGGTGTATCTGCCAGTGTCCTCCAGCTGAATGCCAAGTGTCAGAACAGTGGCAAAACACAAAAAACATTATGTAGCTCTTTGCTATTATATACAGTATGTAAACTCTCTGGCCTAACCTTAAGATACACCTGTTTAACTGGTCTTTAATGCAAATATCTAAATAACCAATCACACTGCAGCAATTTAGTGCATTTAGGCCTGTGGACATGGTTAAGATGACCTGCTGAACTTCAAATCAAACATCAGAACCTGATTACTTCAAAAACTGCTGATCTGCTGGGATTTTTCCACATGAACATCTCTAGGGTTTATAGAAAATTGTATGAAAAAAGGAAATTTCCAGTGAGCGGCAGCTCTCTGGTGAAAATGCCTTGTTAGTGCCAGAGGTCAGAAGAGAATGGCCAGACTAGGCTGCCCAAAATTGTGCAATAGAAGATTGGAAAAGCCTTCCCAGGTCTGATGAGTGCTCAGAAGGTAGAATCAGAATTTGGCATAAACAACATGAAACCATGAATCCATCCAACTGCTCACAGTGGTTCATGCTGCTGCTGGTGGAGTAATGCTGTGTGACACATTTTCTTGGCACAATTTTAATACCAATTGAGTATTGTTACTGACTATGGCCATCCCTTGCTTCTAGCACCTTGTGAATCTATGAAGAATTAAGGCAGTTCTTAAGGCATAAGAAGGTCCAACTCGGCACTAACAAGTTGTACCTAATAAAGTGTCTGATGTGTATATATATATATATATATATATATATATATTTAAGACTTATTCAATCAAACTATACTGTAATAAAAACTAGATTTTACTTTAACAATCCAGAGTTACTGACCTGTGCTGAGGCCACGTGGAGCATCTTTC
>VOQJ01016309.1:48205-63132 GCA_015052665.1 Apistogramma diplotaenia | reverse complement strand
CTGTTCGGGTAGCGGGGAGAGCTATTTGTTTCATAGGCTAGCTGTCTGACTAGCTAGGTGGTTGTCCTATTTCTGGATCTCACACGCAGACACACACACACACACACACACACACACACACACACAGTGACAGAGCAGCCCAAGGCCTGTCTGGACAGTTTAGTGGTCTCATTAGCAGCGGTTGGAATGCCAACTGATAATTAACCAGGAGAGATGAAGAGCGAGAGGGAGGGTGAGTGTCAGCAGTAAAACACATAAGAGAGAGATGTTCTTTATGAGGTGGATAAAGTGAAAAAAAAAACACCAGAAGGGAGAAAAAATGACTGTCTTGTCTGAGGTTTGAAACCCAAAAGATACAGGAAGGCACTTTCACTGGGAAGCACCTCGCTCCAGTGCCATACAGATAATTCAAGCTTTATTAATCCATATTTTGAGACGCCTGTTCTATCATGTCTAGAAGAAGGCGCAAATTGAATTTGTATTGTTGGGAAAAGAGAAACAAAAGCCCATCTGTGCTCTTTGTTTAAAATAAAACAACAAAAGTCTTCTGTTGCTCGTTACTCACTTAGTTAAAAAACGTCAGTGTTTGTAGAGAAGCTGAAGTAACACAGATGGTTGTTTCAGTTCAGGCCTGAAAAGTGAAGCCAGCTCAGAAGTGCCTTAAACTTGCATTCTTTCCAACAGCCACCAGGGGCTGAACCCCGCGACTGCAGAAAGACTTCCGGTCCAGAATTCCAGGGAAAATGGAACTCGTTACGGACTCATCGTTTTGAACAGGTCCTTTTGTTAATTTTGTAAATTTGGGACATTCCAAGTTTCAGAAATGAAACGTTAGTGTTACAATGCTGATAATTGCACATGGTGACATTTTCACTTTCTCTTTCATCTTCACCTTGCTGGACATTGAAGGCGCTTCATCTGAGATACAAGAAAACTTGCATCTACTCAAATACACGGACAGACACTCTCAGCTTAAATGAACTTCTAAATTCTTCAGAGCCACTGACTAAATGCTCTGAAGCCTGTTTTATGAAGCAGAATTTGGGCCTTAGTGAGCTTACTTCATCTTTACCCTCTGGTTTTCAGTGGTACAAAATCGACGAACATGTACAAAAGCTGCAACTTGCAGACGAATCAGATCTCTGAAAAACAACGTTACCTTTCTTGGACTTCAGTGCACGCATCATGCACTCCCAGCCTGAATTGTTTAACCTGTTCACAGTTTACCTTCCTCAGCAAAATCTGTTGCTCTGCTGGCCATTTCTGATTGATGGCAACATTTGCTTCGTCATGTCAGTATTATTTTCAGTCAGTATGGACTAACAGTGTGAAATGATTTTTTTTTAATGTCACTTTATTTCAGTGTAATGTAAAAATTATATTATACAAAACAAAAACAAAAAACCCCAGAAAAGATACAAGAGAAAAACATGGCAACGTTACACAAACTCATTGCATTCCTCAACTACCATTACTGCCATTATGCTGTAAAGTGTTGCCTGCTTTTGCCAGTTCTTTGTGTGGAAACACTAAATTATTTAAAGCATACGTAGAACATGTAAAATGACCATGGCCCCCAACAGACTGCAGACTTAATGCTAATTACGCCTGCCGTCTCATTATCTCAGCTGAGTTTTTTAAAATGAAACAAAACCAGATGCTCGTTTAAGTTTGGCAGTGAAGAAAAGACGCCGTGGCAGACAGAGACAGTAAAAACAGAGAGTCACACTGATGGAAAGAAATCAACACCTGCTATTGAAAACACATTTGTTTTTTTTCCCCTCATGACTCCTGCAGAAAATACTTCATCCTCATTAGCAGCTACATGATTTTTAAATGGTGACTCTGTGAAAAATTCTATAACGCCGTCTTTGTAGAAGTGGTAAAAACAAACAAGTGAAAACACCTTTTCAGCTTTAACACCGTGCCGTCTTTAAGTTTATGCACATTTGGTTTAGACAGCTGCAGACTCCCATCATCCGCTGGCAGCAAAGCTAAAAATTAAGAGCTTCAGTTGTGCAAAGGCAGCTTTTTCTCCGCAAACAAAGAAACAAAAATGTAATTACACTCCTTTCAAGTCAAAGCTACACTTTAATGCTAATTCAGCAATAGTACAGATAATAAGACATTCTGATTGCTAAACTGCTTTTGCAAATAACTCGAAATCTGATGGTAAAGAGTCCGAACCAGCTCCTGCGTGTGCTGAGATCAGTGAGAGCAGATACTGCACGTCAGTCACTGCTGTCAAACCTCCAAGTTTGTCCTCTTTTTTTTAATTCAAGCCCGCTTTGTCAAACGAGTCAGTACATTTAACCAACAAACGTTGTCATGGTAACTTAAAGTGACTTCATGTGCACCTGTCCACACACTGGATGAAGATGATAATGTGCAGTAAATAAGGCAACTTCAGCAGGATTGGATGCACCGCTTTCCAAACTGCAAACGATTCCATTTCCTCGTCTCCGGGAGCGTTATCGACAAGACGGGGAAGAAAGATGCATGCCGGATTGGTGAAACAAAGGATCCGGTCGCCTCCTCTTCTCCCAGTGAGATGTTTGTTCAGAGAGAAGTGGAAGGGGAAGAGGAGAAGATACAAGATAAAATAATTTTTAAAAAAAGGACAGATCCTTTGCTCATTTAACCCTTGCTTCTCCTTGTAGGAAAGGATGAAGATTAGTTCTTTCCATTATTAAACAAGTGTTTGAGGGGGAAAGAGGAGTAGTAGTCATAATTATCAGAGGATATAAATATATTTATAGACACAAGAGGGAAATCGTTTGCAAACACCCCCTTTTGCATCTTTAAAGTCACGATTCTGACCTCCTTCTCATTAAAGAGTTTTGTTAGTTAAAGGTTTCCACCAAAAAGTACTGGCCAACTGGCTGGCCGGTCTGTAATCACAGTGACAGTACATTGCAGGAGGGGGAGTGCTCTCAGTCAGTGGGGGTGGGAATGATGCAGATGTGCAGGAAGTTGTCGGGATGGCTGAGGTGTTCGCTGAGCCACTGCAGAGGCGTCTCCAGCAGGGGTTCGATACCGTGGATCACCACCTGGTAACGTTTCTGCTCACCTACATGAAGAGAGGGGACAGTTAATAAACCATATCATTTAAAACTCGCTTTCGCAAGAAGGCCCAATTTAATTAGAAGCACAACTTTACGAGGTTCTGTATTTTTCTCCAGTCTCATTATTTAATTTGCCTGCAAATCATTTAAACAACTTAAACCAATTAATTGTACATTGAAACAATATTCATTAAAAATTACTAAACTGAAAGGAGCTTTCAAAAATCAAAGTGTACATCAAAAAAACAAAACAAATGGGCAAATAGTTCAACAACTAACAAGATTAAAAATGTGAAACTACAGTAAGGGATTTAATATACTACAGTACTTATCATAAAAGGTTTTAGAGAACATGGAAGGATCTCATTATTGAAGGGACTTGGTCCAAAAAGAAAAGTACAGGATGTACTGCAGTAAAAAAAAAGGGTTTCTGTAGTAGAAACCATGCATGGGCTGAAAGCCGCAGTCAGTGATGTCAAACGCCAGTCAAAACTCTACCATGCAAATTTAATTATTATAACCAAGCTCCAGAAACACACACATTTAAGACAGACACATGCAGAGTGTAAAGGTGTCTTGTTATTTGAGCAATGAGATCAAGGGCACTGCATCCTCCAGCGTGAATGATGATAAGCGGAAGCATTGTGCACATAGAGCAGACAACCTGTCTTTGCTTATTAAAAGCAAGAAAATACCAAAGCAGCATTTTCTTATGTCAGCAGCACGGCTGCTAAACTGCTCTGTCTGTAGTCCATACCTGAAACTATGAAACAAACAGAAAACATCCCAAAAAAGTGGGAAAGTGCTGCATAAATGAATGAGTATAAAGAGGGAAAGTAAAGAAAAAAGAGGTAATGTGTGATTTTAAAAACAGGAAGGAGAGAGGAATGAAAAAACAAACAAGAAACACGATAAAAACACAAAGACTAAGGAAGCAGTGGAGGAGAAGAGGGGAAAGGAGATGCTGACATGAGGTGACGGAGACCGCATCAGATAGTACAGTAATACCACTGGTGTGGTGGATGAGAGAGAGGAAGAGAAGAGAGAAAGTATGAGTGTAAATGCGAGTGCATGTTCAGTTATGAAGTAAAGTGACAGTTATTTGTTTCTGTGCTAACCTGTTGCAGGATTTTAAACTTTCACTCTGACGGTGCACGCTCTGTGAGAGTCAGTGTAACTGTGGCAACACCCATCACTAACAGGGCCGCGACTGAGAAAACGAACGTTACGAGAAGCAGCTTCCTCGACCTTCTCGACGCGAGGAGGTCATATCATACGCTGAGTGTAAATTTCTCACAATTAAATGAAACGGAATTGTTTTTTACAAAAGCAGCACTCTCTTGTTTACATACGGTCTCTTTATCAGCAGCGGTGCGATGTCCTCTGAAGTATGAAAAAACAGATAACAGTAAAAGTACTGGAGTACCTCTCATCTCTGCACTATCATGTAAAGTATAAAATAGCACAAAAATAAGGGAAGAAAAAAATGATAAAAAAAAAGGCATAATCGTGGTACTAGAAGAGCAAAGCACAGGAAACCACGCCAACCTGAAACTCCCATTTACTACTAGTAACTGTAACTTACCAAGGCCTTTAGACTTGATAAATTTCATACATTTCCCATATTTTCTACCAACTTTCTCCAGGACTTCAAGACACCATTGTACCTGCTTCAACATATTTTAAATGAAGTGTTTCTGTATTTTAATGGATTTATTTAAGTAGCGGTTGGATGCACGCAGATAACAGCTCAGGTCAGAAACATTTCAAGCCTCAAAAAGATTTCTGAGGACAAAATCACTGAGCTTTAGATGTATGATTCCTTCTTAGAGTAATTAACTGCTTAATATTTGAGTTATTCATGCTTTAAATGTGCAGGGGAGTTTAAATAAGGTAACTCAAGTTGTGCTATTTGTTTAGATTTTAATTTGGTTTAATTAAAATCATAATAATGCTGATCTCTTTAATTAATAATATGACTTAACTTTTATACAGATTCATGGTTCAAGATAAATATTTTTCCAATGAGCCGGCCAGAAAGTTGCAACTGTTTTGATCAGCTGTAAAACAGAGACTAAGTTTAACGTGAATTAACATAAAAGCAGTTATTTTGGTCTTCAGTTCAGTTCATTGTAGAGGCAGAAAATGTACTGAAATTATTTAAGTTTAGGTTTGAAATTTTAGAAGATAAACTTATTTTTGAGTAACAGTTTTTGAGTATTTTAACATTTTCACTTGGCGTTTGCCTTTGCGTGAGAAAGGCAGACAGTGATTGCCCTTTTCCCGTCTATCACACTTGACCTCACTCTCACACACACAAACACACACACACACCCACACACACACACACAAGCCATTGTCCTCATTCAACCACTGGTTACATGAGTTCCACGTAATATCAGGAGGACGGTTGAGGCAGAGTGCTAACTGCCAGTCTGAGAAGCAACTCCACCCCACACCTGCTGACTGGCTGGCAAACAGAAACATGCAAGAAGTTAAAATGAAGAAATGCAATGCAAGTTCTCAGGAAAGGTTTCCTTCTGAAGACTGAAGCTGTGCACATTTAGGCTAGGCATGTGGCCTGCCTCTGCTGGCGGCAACTGGAATTAAAATTTACAGCCTCATTAATCACATTTATGTAATCGAGTGTTGGTACCAGATTTCAAAACCAAACAGAACTGTTATTAAGTATTTATAGGTAAATATAAGTACAGGGGATGGATGACCCAAAAAGAACTGATAGTGCATGCATCAACACTAGTGAATTCAGATTGTCTGAGTATATAAGCAGAATGTGGAGGGTGGAACATTTTATTTTGCAGTAATAAAACCTGGGAAAAAATTAAGCAACTTAGAAATGCTGCTGCATGAGTGCAAAGTACAACCCATGCAGATGTGATCGGAAGAAAACAGGCTGGAAAAAAAAATTAAGCAAAAAACATAAGTCAGAGTATGTAAATCTAAAAGTTGCAACTGATTTGTTACATGATGTATTTATTTATTACTTTAAGTTTATACATTTTTCCATAAATATATAGTAGATTCAAATAAATAAATTTTCTCAGAAAAAACATTATTAATTAATATTATTATTTATTAATAAATGCTTGAACAATTAAGAAGCGTGAGTAGAAAACGTGGTGCATTTGTTTGCACCTCTGGTTAACTCAAACCACTGAGCCACAGCCTGAAAAAAGAGAGAAAAACAAGCAAATTCTTTTACACGATGGCCTCGTGTTCGATGCATTTAGAAGCTGTAAAATCCACATTCTGAAGAAAATTCTGTTTGGGTGGAGATGCACTGCTGACTAATGAGCTGTTGAACTGGAATGTGTTGCGCAGAATTTGAAAAGATGGAATTGTGGGAAAGAAAATACTAAGAAAAAGAGATGCAGGAAATTCAGTGAAAACACAGCTGGCAAATTAGAATTCTTTTCCTAAAAAGTTGAAACTTTATGTGAGTCTAGTGCAGGCACGACAACAGGAAAGTGTTGTGTACCGTTACACAACACTATAAGTTACACAATAGTAGTGTTAAAAACTAACTACCCAACTACAGATAATAATCAGAGATCATTACTTAATATTTTTGAAAATTCTGGAAGTGTAGATTTATTTATTAATAGAAAGCAGAGCAAAACACTGTGCAGGTAAACACCTTTGTTATTTTAAAACTGTTAAAAGAGCAATAAACAATACCCTCTGTAGTGCCCTTTAGCAGCAATAAATCTCTAATCTATTAAAATGTAAAAGAAAAAAAAGTCAATGGGTGAAATAGAATTTATTGTCATTATACAGTTGTACAATGAAATTGGAGATCATTCTGAATATTTTTACTATCTACAGTAAAATTGTATGACTGGTGACAACACCTGGGGGAGAAAAAAACAAAACAATGATGAATAAATGATTTTTCAGCAATGATGCCCAAAGAAAAAGTGCAATTTAATTCAAAAGCACAGAAAGTAAAAGGTGAGAGGCAGCTTAAATGAGAGCAATAGTGAAAACACACTTTCCCTGCTTCACTCTTTGTATCCCTGTCTCTCTCTTTGACACACACACACACACACGCCTAAACACATACCATTTCTGGGTGGTATTTCTCAACCATCATTAACCTTTACCCCTTTGCTTGGTAGCAGACAAGAAGACGGGGGTGGAGAGGGTGTATTATCACAGTATCACTATGAGAAATTGGGGAAATTTGCAATGAGCCACACCCCCCAAAAACTCTCACACATCCACACAGTACTCACTCACATAAATATTACTGCAGATCATCACTTTAACCACCTGCACCCAAATTACTCAGACAAATGTATGCCGTGTCACGCTACAACCCACACAAGTTCATACAGTAATTGGGAAATGCAAGCGAAAAATGCAGGAAAACTGAAACTGTAACTGAATTGCCGGTAAGGTCAGTCTGGGTTGATGACTTTGTCTGCAGCAAAGATGTCAAACATCTGCACGATCAGAACAGCTGAGGCTTGTTAAGACAAAAATGTGACGCAGTTGATAAAAACAAGCTTTTCCCTCGCCATAGAAACATATTTAAACATATATACAGAGCTGCTTTTCCCCTACAGAAAGGCTAAAAAGTGCATTTTTAAATTTAACATGTCCTTTCACCCTACCCTATATCAAACCATTGTGTTAAATAGTGCATGCAAGATCCACTTAATTCTTACATATCCCATATGATTTAAGGTCAGTAAAATACAGAAAAAGACTGTCCAAAGACACTGAACTCCTCAGGTGCTAAAAAGGCCTTTGGCCCCCAAGAAGTTTTCAAAGTAAGTAAATATGTAAAGAAAAAAAAAATCACTTTCACCAACAATCTTGCTCAACAACTTCAGTTTTGTGTACAAGGAGTACGACTCAAGTTTGGAGACGAGTTGCTTCCCACCTGCCGACCTGCGTGATCTCCGATCTAAAGTGGCCATCCAGAGACTGACGGTGCTGCACGGCCAACCTCTGGGCAAGCAGATGGTCAACGTAACGACTTGCAATTGGTTGCCGACAGCAAAAAATATTCAGTGCAATCACCAGCAGTCACAAGGAGGTTGCCATCCTATTTTTAACCTAGAGTGACAGACCCATAAGAAAGCACTTGTTATCTCAGATACCATGAGGATTTTGGAATGGACCATCATCTATAGAGTGCTTCTCTGACTGACCACTCAAAACTCTTTTAAAACTACAAGCTACGGGCCCCATTCAACATTTTTCCCCAACACTTGATCTACATACAGCCACACCAACGGCCAATGTAGAAAAACTAACAGACCTATCATGCCTGTCTTCAGACTGGGGGAGGAAGCCGGAGTACTCGGAGGAAACCCATGGAGGCACACGGAAAACATGCAAACTCCGAACAGAGTTTCAAACCCCAAAGCTTCTCGCTGCGAGGTGCCAATACTAAACCACTGAAAAAAACATGGGTAATTACCAGGAAGGTATATCTTACAGTGGCGTCATGAAAAGCCTAATGTGAGTTCAGAACTGGGTGGGGAAGCAAATTGAGTGGTTAAGATACATTGATAAATTTTGAAATGATATACGGGGTTAGATAATACAGTTTGTATCATTACAGCTTGAGCGTGTGTGCGCGTGTTTTTTAAAGCCATAGCAGCGTCTGTATGCCTCGTCTCACCACCCTGACTCACGCACCCCACCCCCACACACCCTCTGAACCTCAAGCTTGCTCTCAGATTTCCCTTGCAGCACAAAGAAGCGCAGCACAGGTATAGTACCGAATAATATTTTAAACTGGAAGTTAGCAAATGCATGTGTGGCAACACAGATGCATACATAGTTTTGCACACTTGTGACCTAGTTTGTTGATTCGTACATTTAAAGAAACATGCAACTCAATTCACGTTGCAGAAAATTGAGTTGCTGGTTACCACTGTGAGGCTTTGGCATTTAGCACGTTAGTTTGGTTACTAGCTAACATTTTAAAACACCACGGTTGCACAGTAAGACACACAAGCTAGATAACTGAAGCTGTGCTGAAAGCAGCAACTCGCATGTGCTCTCCCCAAACCAGGTTCCTTGTCAGAAACATGTGAGTGATGCAAAAGGTGAAAATCACTTATGTGTAAAGACAATTTTCATACCGGTGTTTCATCTTTGAACATCTTGTTTTAATGCAGTGGGGGAAAAAAAACGTGATTACAGTCAAGGTGATGTGTTTGAGTCCCTCTTAAGCAACCAGAAGTACAGGTAAAACTGTCAGAAGATGTGTCATGTATATGAAAACAATAGTGAGGAATAATATACAGGAATGGAGATTTAAAGTGGTGTTTTCCCAGTTTGACTAATACAAAGTACAGTGAATCATTTACACTGTAACAGCTCTAACCAGCAACACCGGGAAAAACGCTTTCTGATGCCAGCTGACAGGGGTTAGCACGCAGTCATCGATATCCGGGAAAAAGCAGCTGAAGGCAAATATTTTATTAATGTCAAGGGTCAGATGCCAGTTTTAAGTTAAATTTACAGCCTTTTGTTGAAGTAAGAAATCATCTTTTTCATACTTTTCCAGTTTTCGGTTAATCTACATTCAGTTATTATTTCATTATACTGCAGTGTGCAGTTCCAACTTCTGTTTTTCCTAAGTACTTTTTACACATAGCACTATCTAATACCTGAGTCTAATACAGTTCCACAATACTGCTTATAAAACCATAATGGATAAACTGATAGGACAAGAGCACCCTCAGGCAGTCAGGAACCGCACCTCTGAACTGCAAACATACTTGGTTCAAGGAAAAAGCCCAGAAAGATGATGAGTGATGATGTGAAACATCTTTAAGCATATTTAAAGCTCTGTAAATGGACGTTGCTTCATGGAAGATTTTCCACGCCAAGAAATCCTGACAACACCAACTGAAACGACCAAACCGAGAGTTAATGGTTCAATAAAGTTCAAAGCAGAGTTTATTGCACATGCGGTGCGTTTAGTTAGCTCACTCCAAATCATAATCAATTTATTAGAAAGTGGTTTACACAGCATTGAAGTAGTGACTATATAAAAAAATAGAGTAATTTGTCTGCTGACATACACACACCCACCCTGTGGTTGAGTGGTACCCAACTGCTGGCCAAGAGAGCGTGTTCTGTCAGCTGAGCGCTGCCAAACACTATTTAGAAAGACCGCAATGCTGCACTCTCCTCACAGCAAACAGCGTCTGACTGCATGACTGGCAGCTGGTCAGACTTCCTCACGGACTGAATGAATGAATTGCTAATGACTAACCGGTGGGCAAAAATGACTACCTAGCTACGGAAGGAAAGCTGGGGAGTCCAGCTCTCTACGTGGAAACGCTTTCCGCAGATATTACTTTAAAGTAAACTGAAAGAACAACAAATAGCACTGATTGCACTCGCAAAAATAACTTCCCACAAGTTGCAGTACATATAAATGCAGGCTATGCTAATATAAGTAGGATAGGATAAGCGGCAAGAGCGGAGAGTGTCACTACCAGGTGATACCTGGACCCTACTTAGGTTGCACAGGTAGTCCAACTCCTCCAGGATGCCGCATCATACATGCCACTGCCCGAAGGTTTGCTGTGTCTCGCAGCACAGTCTCAAGACATGGAGGAGGTTACTCTAGGAGAGCTGGAAAGGTCCTTAACCCACCCGCAGGACTGGTATCTGCTCCTTCGTGAAAGGAAGAAGAGGATGAGCACTGCCAAAGCTAAAAAATGGCTTCCAGCAGGCCACTGAAGTGAATGTCTCTTATCAAACGATCAGAAGAGATGCCACTGAGAACATTATGCTGCCTGTAACAGTCAGTCATATGGGTATATATATAGAACCTCTACACTATGGAAGTAAAACTTGGCAGTATTTCAGATAATTATTCTGAATGTTTCAATATCTTTCTACAAAACCACTGACCTTTGATAAAAGCTATGGTTTTCAAATGTTAACCTTTACGTACATCAGCAGAGCTGCAAGAACTGTGAATAAAATAAACCATATAACATATCTTAATCATAAGTGTCTTGATAGAAATTAATCATCTTTACCGCACATTCGGGCTTTTGAAAACACTGCGCTTGAGACGCATTTGAGTCAGTTTCACAAAGTTGTACACTCGGACATTACAGCCAACAGTAGAAATGTTTTTTAACACTTTAAATAAAATATAAGACCAAACTTGCACTTAAATCAAATATGAAAATATACTCAGTTCAAAATTCACAGTAAGGTAGTGAATTTGACTGAGTTTAATGACATCACTGTAATATTATTACCAAAAAAACACTGTCTTAAATGATATCCCGCTGCCCAAAGTTTGTAGCATCTTTAACATGTCAAATTATTTTTGTTTGTAAATAAAATGTTTTTAAAAATATGTGCAGTGGTAACACACTTCAAGTCACTGAGACTAATGATGTTCCTCAGGTGGAAAAAAAAGGAACCCTTTAGAACCAAGTTGATATTTTTCTTCAATTTCAAAAATTGCACAGCCATGAAGGTTCATGAAGTGCCTACTTACACTCATGGTGGTCATGCTGATCTGCAGCATTTAAGTGTGCATTAACACAATGGCAAGGAGGAAAAACATCACCAATGATCTTAGAGAAGCAATCGTTCCTGGTGATCAATGCAATTTCCAAACAATTTGTAATCTGCTAATCTACAGTGAGAAAGTCGCAGAGAGTTGATTCTGTTCGTCTGTTTTATCAGTTATCCAATCCAAGTGCATTCTTTAGCCTCAGCTGACTGCAGCTTTCCCCGACCTTATGGTTGCACAACAAACTAAACTAGCACCGCTGCCTAATAATGAGCCATGAGACCGTGAGAATTCGTCACTTGGATTAATTAGACATCAATACATGCAGCAAAAAAAAAAAAAAGATTATTCACAATGGGGAAATATTCAAGGCAGTTGCCAATTTTCCTAGAAGATGACATCCAAGAAATTTGCAGGGATCAGTTAGCATGTTAAAAGCTAAAGTCCATGGCAGTATAATTAAAAAAGGCTGAACAAGTATAAGTTATTTGGAAGGGTTGCCAGGAATAAGCCTCTTCTCTCTAAAAAGAACATTACACAGGAGCGGGCAGTCATAGAGTCAATCCTGCACTCTTCTGCATACCAAAGTGTTCTAGAGTCAAATTTGAGGCCATCTGTCCAACAGCTAAGGCTTGCCAAAAATCATGCAACAGGACAATGATCTGAAGCACACCAGCAAACCTACAGTGACTGAAAGCCCTCCAAGAAACAATGCAATGGTCTAGTCAAAACCCACACTTCAACAGGATTGAAATGCTGTGGCAGGACCTTAAGAGAGCTGTGTATGAAAACCTCAATGAGCTGAAACAACATTGTAAAGAAGAGTGCGCCAAAACTGCTCCACAATGATGTGAGAGACTGATAAAATCACACAGAAAACAATTACTTTTGGCTGTAAAAGGCTGTAACATATTATACTGTTTACAATAATTCTGGTATAATTTTTTTACGCGATATAAAAGTGTCATTGCATGACATCATGATATCAATGATATAGCAATACCACGCATTTATGTTCACTAGTGTACACAAGAACGAGATAAACCCAGATATGTCTGAGAAGAGAGCCGTGTGCCAGCCTCTGATGATGGTTAAATAAAAAAAGAGGAGTTACTTTAACAGTCTCCACCAAAGCACAGCACTTTGCAAAATATGCACGAGAACTCTTCCCACTCTTCCCCACTAAAGGCGCAACCATCGAGAACAGCAAGGCTATGAAGGAGGAGATACTACAGCTGGTGATGTGCAACCCAAATGAAAGCAAATGACTCAACTGAGCATCGCCGCAGCATCACTATTTGTACTGCGTATGACAGGAAGAGCAAACGGTGAATGGAAATTACTGATGTAGATACATGATGGAAAAGCAGGGTTTCAAGCAAATGGTTAAAAAGTTCGAACCCAAGATGCAACATGTGGCGAGTTAAATTCACATTCAAAATCTCTGCACAGCCTACTGTGCAGGGAAGTGTGTCAGAAGAAATTTAATGGAACTCCCGCGCACTGTCCGACTTACAGCTAATACATTTAGGCTATTAAATTATAATCGCACACCTGTTTAAGGTCAGGAGGACCAAAACGTTGTCATTTATGTTTTACGTAGGCAGCTACAGAATTACAAGGTTCCTTTTTTGTTAAACTAAAGTGTTAAAAGTTACAGGGAAAACACTTGTTTGGCTTGTGCTGTGTCACTGTATATTATGCTTTGTCTATATACAACTATAATGCTGCTGCTGGCACCTTGTGGTAATAGACTGACACTTAGGTAAATTAGGTAGTCCCCTGAGTGACAGCAACACTGGAAAGGACAGAAGGAAATGTTTGAACAAATAAATGTAGATGCAAAAAAAATTGTTCAGTATTTTTTCTATATCATCAGAAAATATAATTATTGCAAGTTTTGTTGAAATACCCTGATATAATTGAGGCTATATTGCCCAATGCTACTTCATGTTTACAGCTAAAAGTGGTTCTACAAGCTACTGAATCCTGGGCTGTGCTTGGTTCCTTCCATACACTGGACAGCAGCGTAGTGAAGACAGACAAGAAATTGGGGGGGCACCAAAGGTCAGACCTGAACCTAGGCCTCTGCACTCTGGCAACACCTGGCACCTATTCAATACCTTTTAACCACCTCTTATTAGTAAATGTGTATTTAAGATTTTTTTTTAAGTATGTGGCGATATCCAGTATGAGGCAAAATATTAACTTCATTATCCCACCACCAATGGCACATTTAATGTTTCCACTTGCTGTGACGTGCACAACGCAGTCGAAATCGTTCTCAAAACATTCACAGGCATCGCAACCTTTTACAGTAAAGTTGTGCAGATAGAATTAGAAAGCAGAAGAGCTCAGCTGACCACATTTTAATCAACAATAGAAAGAGTCATCAAGCAGGCTTTCGAGCCATTCTGAATTCCCCTGTCTGGTGCACATCTCAGACGCCTGTGCACATGAACCATAACCCACTATATCTGCTGTATCAAAACAGCCACTGAAACCTACACTTCCCCCTCCAGCTTCTGAAAGGAGCCGAACCAAATACAACACGAGCTTGTTTGCTCCTGATGTAGCCCGTATGGGGGAACCTGCCAATAGTGAGTGGGCTGCATCACAGATGTTACTGAAATGGGGAACGTGGGAGGAGGAAAGAGGGTGCACTCAGAGATCACTGCGTGGATTTGTCACTGAAATAAGAGGGGGGGGGTTGGTCAGGGTGGGGCTGCGGGGGCTATGATAAGGTGGGGGTTTCCCTGTGATTATTCATGGACAATAATCAATGCAAGGGTTTTTCATGATTGCGCTCACCTGCGACTTTGCTTACAAGAACTGTCTGCTGCAGACATGCCATGTGTAGGCAGCATCACCCTTGAGGCTCTGATTTCTGTGGCAAACCCAAGACACATTCCTACCAACAGCAGCAGCTGCTCAGTAACACACCTGATACCAAAAAACAAAATAGATGAGACAGCTTCAACACACGTCAGCGCTGACCGCTGCTTACAGGAAAATGTTGCTTTGTGTTAGTTTCCAGCAGTGCGGGGGGAATGAAAGCCTAACGGCCACCGCTGAGAGGATGATTTTGGAATCCCCCCTTTTTTTGTCTTAATTCAAGCCACCACCTCCATTTGTTTGCAACAACTGGTTTCTGGATCCTAGAGGGGTCAACACCAATCCTCTCTCAGACATAACAGAGGAGGAGTTTGTTTGAAAAACCCTTCTCATTTGATGTCTGAAAGATCACACAGATGTAGAGCACCCCAGATTTTCCTTTTGTTCGGGTGCTGGCATAAAAAGAGAAAAGTTCTCTGAACTCTTCAAGAATA
>VOQJ01016309.1:15862-29504 GCA_015052665.1 Apistogramma diplotaenia | reverse complement strand
TAGACTGTACCCTATTAATGCACCTCTCCTGCTGGCAGAGTCGAGAGGACAGAAGGAGAGGTGCATTAATAGGGTACAGTCTATTACTGTTGCTGCGTGGCTACTGTGAGCTAAATTTAGAATGTTAAGTCAAAAAATGTGCACACCGAGCACATACACCGCATCCGTATGGTTCTCAATACTACAGATATGTAAAATGTACTCACTCACTTATGAATTAAAGAATAAACATGTGAATTGTTCTTGTACTTTTTTACATTTACTGTGGCACATAACTGCATAAAGACATCAACAACCTTCATCATCACTGAACAAACTGTAAGAGAAGCTGTACAAAAGCTGCAGCCTCAGGTTGTACATTTTTGTGGCACATGTCAGCTATGTGGCACAGCTATGGCAACTACATGGCAACTAGATCACAATCCTTCAACACGCTACAATTAAGCACACTCAAAGACTTACACTCCCTAAGATTTAATCTACAAGGCTATCTCGAGACTTGAAGCACGTGTGGGTCGTTTGTGGGCTGAGACCAAAACCTTCAGACTTTATTTGATGAGCTCCTTTGTCTTGGAACAGCTAATAAACCCCCTAAGTATCCCATAATGCTTTGATGTAAGAATATGTGATTTTTGGCTTGTGAAATGTGTTATCTCAAGTACTGGCAACCAGACGACAAACACTAAATACTGTAACTGAAATAAAGTTGAAAAAAACAGGAAAAACATCTGCGCTTGTATTCACAAAACTTTGTAGTACCAAGAGTAGCTACTAGTGATGAAATTAGTGTAAATTATTATTAATTATTATTATAAATATGTCCTGCAGAGACTGGGCTGTGTTGTGTATAATTTATTCAACTAAAATGTTCATTATTCCCAAGTCACTCCCAAACGTGTGCGCATGTGTGCTTGTTTTCCTTGAGGCAAGTCCAGGTGTGCCTTGGGATTTTTGTTCAACCAATACAACGAAAATGTACAAAAAGTACTGAATTCAATTTAAATGTGATACATTTTTACACATGACAAGAGTCTGACTGATAGCGAAGAGGTAAAACCGATTTCTTTCACGGGTTGAGCTCCATCCAGGTATGCATGGACTGCACTGGCAGTGTGGGATCACTTCTAATCAGATGCTTTCCAGATGGCATTACATGGCAGACCAAAATCTATCAGTACTTTTCTGTTTTCATAATTCCATCAATTTTGAAAAGATCTCCAACACCACTGGTTGAAATGCAGCCCCGCTGTCACTGCTGCAGCCTTGTCCTGACCTCCTCCAACCATACTGACAAAAATATCAAATTTGGACTGATCACTCTGTAAGCCCTGTTACCACTGGTCTTCAGTCCAGTTCTTGTGTAATTTGGCATATCTAAGCCTTTTCTCACTGTTTCCCTTTTTATGATTTTTTTCTCTCTAGATAGTTCTTTAGGTCTGCCACTTCCTCCTGCTGCTACTTCCACTTGCCCTGAAAATTTTTAAGGAAATAATGCACACCATGCTGACGGATGCCTGCTTTCAGCTAATAGTTCTTTCTGAATCCTTTTATTGGCTCAATAATACAATTTTAAGCATGTGTGTTATTTTTAACAGTTTTCATATTTTCAACTAAAATAATGTGTACAAATTGTTGGCTCTTGGCTAAGTTGTCTATTCTATGTTGACACAACTCTGATTCATCCCTGAGTTTGGTGCTTTGTGTTTATTATGCTTGTATGAGTCATAGGTCAGTATTAAATGGTTTAATAAAAAGTATTCTTTTGAAAATTGTAAGGTACAAGAACTGGACTGAAAATGAGAGAAAAAGGGTCGAAAAGAAAAAGCTTACGACTTCTGCACAGTATTGCAGACAAAGTCTGGTAAACCTCCACACTACTTTCATTTCATGAGTGGATTCTCAGGATGCTTAGGAATATGAGCCCTGGTATCTAGCATCTGTAGTAATCCTTACAAACTGATGTTAAATAAGGGGCTTCAAACTTACTGTGTGGTCTCGGGGGCTTCTAGAAAGCACTAATCTCCAAAAGAAACGTTAGGACAGGCCGAGATTTTGCAGCCATGTTAGATCAGAATAGCTGTACTTACATAATAGGGCTCGGCCTCTCTTTCAGTCACCTCATCCTGGTTCAAAGTGAAGCAGGTGGGTATCCGGCCGAACCAAACGTCTCTCAACACGTCCTTGTCATCTGCCATGCTGCTGCTCCCAGTGGCACATAAAGAATAAATTCTCCAAGCACAGGTTCCTGCTTCTAAAGGGATGCAGCGTCCTAGTGTCAGTAACAGAGCAGAGCACAGCAGGCAAGCAAGCACTGGCAAAACTTTCAGCATCACGAACCCTAAACCTCAGTTCAGTATGCAGTGCAAGATAAGCTAGCACCGCGTTGACGCAGTTCAGCTTTGGGTAAGTCAGATATGTCTAAGTAAATTGGCAGTGAAGTTATTACTAAGTTACAGTCCAGTGGTAGGTAGCGACTGACACGCTAGACTTCCAAAACAATTCCAAAACTGTCAAACTACGCAGCTGTAATGCAAAAATCACGTTAGCTCGAGTGCTAGGTGGGCTAACTTACCCAGACGAAATACATTTAAAAATTGCTTAACGTAAACATGCGGGTCTACTTACAAGGTACTGATAATGTTTCCCACAAACAGAAACGTCTACTGTGTGGAAAAGAGATAGGAAAGGCTTACTTTTTGTCGATGTTTTGTAGACAGATTGAATGGGAAAAGGGCCGTAAATGTCTCTGTTTTCATTCCCCCGCTGACACCGGAAAAACAGCTGAAATATCCCGTTTATCGCAAAACAGCGACCGCTGGTGGCGGGTGTCTTTATTCAAACAACTACAGAAACATAACAATAATGTGAAGATTTTTAATTAGAAAAGGTTGTATAGAAACAGCACATGCTTATCGTCTTTTAAAGGTTTGTAGATTTCTTTGGATTTCCCCCTAAAGTATCTGAACGGTTAAGGCAACCGGTGTCGGCGCATCATCACTAAGCGACGGCCCTCCTGAACTACGTACTTCCCCTTTGGCTGTTTGGGTTCTGTTGTGTTCATCGGCAGCTCCGGGAATGGATAAAAAAATGGAGACGAATAACCTGGAAAGTCGTTTGCAGGCGCTAGAGAGCCATGTATATGGCGAGAGAAGAAACAAAAGTGGGAAACCTGTAAAGGTTCGCTTATGTTACGTGTATCTGTTTTATGCTAGCTGTTAGCCTTGCGTAGCTAACGATGACAGTCTGTTTGTGAGTGAACGCCCTTTTTTAAAATTTTATTCACTGGAGTTTTAGCAGAAATCGTGGCTACCGTTCGGTTTATTTTAAGACAAAAACTGAATATTTATCCATATTCATCCAGCGGATGTTCCTGTGTTTTTAACGCTCGGCTGTATTTAGTTTGAACGCTGTTTACATTTTTACAAAAAACTGGACGCTGTTACCGTTTTTTTGTGCTTTATATTTGTTAATGAGCGAAGTGTAGCCAACAAAAGTCTGACATGCTTAAACGGGTAGATGCAGAAACTGGGACTGGCTTTAGCTCAAGTAATGTGATGCTGTTTGAGAGGGGGACTCAGCAGAGCATCATATGATCTGGAAAAAGCACTTTAGCTTACAAAGAGGCATTCAAGTTGGTTCGTATTCCGGGAGACTGTATGTCCAGAGGTGGAGTGCCAGAGTGTGCTGCTTAGGCTTAATGTAGTTTAAATTCAAGATGCAAGGAGGCTATTGTCATTCTAAGACATAAGGCTTAGGATTAAAGGGAACGAATCTAAGTAATGAGGTCCATGTAAGACAACACTACAACAAGGTAAATGACTAAATCAGTGATGCAATTTAAAATATTAATTTAGAAAAACAAAAGGTAGCAGGTGTCCATGCTGGAGAGAAGAGAAATGGAGTCAACAGAAAAGAGTTCCTGCAAAGGAGCGGGTTGAGGCACATATCAGGGGTGATTTGAGGCAGAAGAATAGCAGCAAGAGTGAAAGGGAAGGTTTACAAGATGATAGTGAAACCTGTTGTGATGTATGATTTGGAGATGGTGGCACTAACAAAAGACAGGAGATGAAGGTAGAGGTGGCAGGATTAGAAAGGAGTACATCAGAGGGACAACTCAGATTGGAGACAAAGTTGGAGAGGCAAGTCTCAGATGGTTTAGGTATGCAGAGAAGGTATAGTGGATACAATGGATGTTGAATATAGAGATGCCAGCGAGAAGAAGAAGAAGAAGACCACAGAGAAGATTCATGGATGTAGTGAAGGAGGACATACAGAGGACTGGCGTGACAGAGGGCCAGGGGTTTAAGGACCTTAAACAAAGTACACAGCTATGTAGATTACTAATTCTCACATTTCTCTAAGGGTAATAAACTTCAAGTCCTCACAAGCATGAGTACAAAGTGCACTAATTAAAAATACCATTGTGTTTTGTTGGTACCTTCTGTATCTCCCAGTGTCAGGTGAGCTTGAGCTCTTGTGTGTATTTTCTGTGCTGGCATACTAAGTTATAGTTTACCCCCAAATGCTCATTTACATTAATGCAATAAATTCTAATGACTTTGCTATCAGGATGATGACCATTAATCTTTTACCCTGCAGTGTGCAGAGTCTTTGACCAGGATTCAAGCAGGTCTGACCAACACGGCCAACAAGAGAGAACGAGTCAAGATCCTGCACAAGAAGAGTGAGTCGCACACATTGTGTCACACATTTACTGATAACGGCTATACAGTGGTTAGATAACTGCTTTACACCAGTTATTCATATTGTGTCCTGTTATCTGTGATGCTCAGTTTTCCAGTTGGCCTTTATTCCCTTCATAGGTTACTTAGTCAGTATGAAAATGCTTGCAGGAATTTTCTTGTTGTTAGATTTTAGGTTGTCTCTTGAGCTTTTAGTAACACTCATTGGTGTTATGGTGCAGTTGAGGACCTGTTAAAGTACCTGGACCCACAGTTCACTGACCACATCACTGTGCCTGATGCCATGAAGCTGGAGTTCATCCTCGCTGGTGAGAACTTTAGAACTTCAAATAAAAAATAACATTATTGACACATGCACAAACACAAATTTTAATATTGGATGCTGTACATGGACATTTTATTGTTTTTATGCCTTATGAAAGACTAGAAAAGGAATTTATTTCTCATTCTGTGTCTCTTTGCAGAGGAGGATTTCTTACTTTCTCAGGCTGCTTTACTTGAGCAGGTCAGCAACCTGCAGCCACTGCTGGACAGCACCTACATCAGAGGTGGGTTTCACTCTCTTCTTTCATTGATATCAAACAAAACAATGTCTGTTTTGTCATTTTAATCACTTGTTTCTGTTTTTAGCCTTTTTTTTCACTCAGCGTTTAAATAGGTGAGACAGGTGCCTGCTTTAGTTCTTGTCTTGAATTTCCAGCATCATTATCTTTCAAGGATCTTGTATAACTGCTGGTTGCATAAAGGGCCATTCAGAAATACTCCCTATTTGACCTCACCTGGGCTTTGTGGTTTTACTCACAGATGTACCTGAACATGCCACCAAGCTGCAGCGTTTGTCACAGATTCACATCAAACAGCAGGTAGCCTCATCGTTTGTTCTCGGTGTACCTGGTGTTTGTGTCTGTGTCTCTTATTGAGTTTTATTTATAATTAATATTCTGTTGTTTTTTTTTACAGGACCAAAGTGAGGCTCAGTCACAGGAAGTTAAGAAGCTTTTTGAAGAATATAACAAAATGGTACACTTCTATTTTTACAGGACAATGTTATGAGAACAATAAATCAAAACTGTTAGCAGCCATAGGTATACTCTTAGGGTAATCAAAGACAGAGTAATAATCAGGAAACAGTCCAGTAGTTTATGATCTTAAAAAGAGCAGCAATTAACTATAATCTATTTAGTTTAATCTTGAAACTAGTAAAAGTTGTTAGAGTTGCAAGTTTGAGGGTTCTTTGTAAAATGTTCCAGTCATTTGCTGCTGCAAAGCCGAAGGAGGTGAAGCCAAAAATAGTAGATGTGTTTGCGATGGTGAGCTTGATTTAGTTGTTGCTGAGACAAAGCTCCACTCACTGACACCTGACCTTTGATTGACAGATGTTCCTGTTGTCCAAGCAGTTCACCCAGTGGGACGAGACCCTGAGAAAGATGGAAGAAGCCAAAGGAATTCGACCTGTGCAGCAGTGATTATCAACACGTAACGCTCTGTCACGGGGGTGTCTGATCAGTGTGTGTTACACATGTGTGACACAAAGTTATCACATTTCACTGTTTTTGTTTTCAGTTTGTAATTTATTTGAGTCGGGTAATATAACTTAGATAATCTAACCTGACGTAAGAAACATTCAAAACGTGCAGAAACGATCCTTCAACAATTTCAGAAACTGCGATTTTCACTGCAAGTGGTACAGTATTGAAGACCGGTGTGTCTGACGCTGGTGGTACCCGAGCACAGTGATATTACCACTCATACAAACGCAGTCATACAGGAAGGAACTGGGTTTCCTGTAACTCCTTTAAACGAAGAATTCACTCCCATCACCCAGCTAGTTGCACAAACAGTTCTGAGATGTTGTTATGCTCATTTATTGTCTAGACAAAAGTACTTTTTCCTGCTTTCATATTGACTTTGCTCGTAATCCATTCCTGCACTGTCACCTAACAGCAGGCTGCTCACAGGAAGTCAAAAACATGCACTTCTCTGTGGATGCCTCCTGATATAAAACCTTAAATTAGCTTCAGTATTTTTTCCCAAGATTTTGGTTTGAACATGTTAAATATGTCGGATTTGTCATATAACTTATAAATTGGATTGGTACAATAAATATTACTTTTCTGGCTATTCAAAAGTGTTGTTTCTATATACTGCAGATAGAATCAAAGGTCACAGGTGGTTTCTAACTGATTACACTTTCATTTTTCACAGCCACAAAGTGTAGATGATATTGGAGACTTGGAAATAATTAACTGCATCAAGAAGCAGTTTAATAATGACATTATATGGTTTCATTCAAAACATCACTCAACACTTTTACTACCCGTGTGCATTACAGAGTGAAGTTAGCACTGACAGTAGTGCTAGTTGACTGAACAATGAACAAGAGTCATTTTTGCTGCTCACTCGTCACCCTGTTACTAAGGGAGAGGCCAGACACCCTTCAAAGGAACCTCATTGCTGCTGCTTGTGTCTGTGATCTCGTTCTTTTGGTCACTACCTGAAGGTCATGACCATAAATGAGGGTGGGAACATAAACTGACTGGTAAAACAGCAACTTGGCTTTTATGCTCAGCTCTCTCTTTACTACACCGGACCAGTACAGCCGCAGCCCCAATCCATCTGTCAATCTCCTGCTCTCTTCTCCCCTCACTCATGAGCAGGACCCCAAGATACTTTAACTCCTCCACTGTCCAGAATTCAATTTGATGGCAAAGCTGCCAAAAACAATAGTTGTAGTCTTTTTAACTCCTCCCTGAGGATGCAAAAGTAATTTGGTGTCATTAAACACATACAATTTGCTAGCAGATCATCTTAATATCTCTTCCTTGGTATTCTCACAATTTGTTCCCAGCCAACTGTTGCTTCTCGCTTCTTGTATGGAGATGATTTATCCACGACTAGATTTGCAGGAATTACAATTTAAAAAGACCTTTTTAACTCTAATAACTTTGCTGCAGACATGAAACTGAACCATTTCACTCAACCTACAAAACCACAGTATTATATTTTACCTTCGTGATTTAGCAGCTTGGTCTGCTGCCATCACAATGAGAGAATCCCGGTTTTAAATTAACAGAGCAATCAAACTTTGACGAGACAAGAGCACCCTAAGTTTAATTTTCAAGGTAAACAACCAAATAATGACATCTGTATACAACTATGAAAGATTAGGACTAGTACACTGAGTACATGTCCATCTGACATCTCACTGTTGATTATTTTGTGTCTTATATTAAAAGACACCACATTTAAGTTCATTATTGTGTTCCCAGACTATATATTAAAGATAAACATCAAGTTCTGGTTCTGGTTCCAGGATTTCACAGGGCTTTGTGGTAGCTATGGTCAGTAATGTTCTACATTACAGGCATATATAAATACTTAATCCAACAAAATCAGCCAGACTGACTTTAACATCTAAGGAAACTGCACCATGTACATTATTATTATTATTGTGATAGAAGGCTGTTGAAGTACACACAAGTATACTAATGTAGACAAATACAAGTGCTCTTCTTCCACTTATTACAGCGTTATTGGAGTACATGCGATATAAAAACTGGGTTTAGAGCGCATTTCGATGCTTTATTTTATTTTGGTACTTCCTGTTCGAACGGAAATGTTTTATTTTGAATTTATGAGAACTGGGAAGTGAAGGAACGAACAATCCTCTGCTCTGTACGTTCTTGTATCCACAAGAAGACATAAAAAGAGCTCACGATGGTTTAGCAGATTTCAAGTTATTGGAAAGGACTTCTACATCAGAAGCTATAAGGTGAGTTTGTTTTGAATTTGTGCTTAGAAAAATATCGATTGTAAGATTAGAGTATGTGACATGCTTGCTAGCTTATGTGCTGCTAAGCAACGGACAAATTACGATATATTTCGATTTCATTTATTGGAAGAATCACACATTTGCGTCTCATGGTCCTCGTCTGTACAGACGATCATTGTTGATTGCATCAGTAGAAAGGCGCCTGTTGACAGGAGGAAGGACGGGACTGATCGGCCAGGTCTGTCAGGAAGCGGCGGCCTGTCATGGATAGGACGGCCGTGGTGAAGGTCGGAGCAGCGGCCACCGCCAGTGTGTGTGCTTTGTTCAGCGGCGTGGTTCTGGCCCAGTACATCGTCGCCAAAAAGAAACGAGCTGGAAAGAAAACCAGAATCATAGAGATGGTAAGTGAAAGTCAAGACAGCCGCCACTTAAATTTTCTTGCTGTTCTTCCGTAGGTTTTATGGTAGCTCTTCTCCTTCCTGGTTATTTTTCCAAAAAAATAAAATAAATAAATAACAACCCGTAATTTATTTTTAGATATGTCTTAAACCCAACACAAAAATCACACACACATACACACTTCATGTCTTGGCAAAAATTTTTTGAGCATGCCATTTCTTCATAAACCATGTTTTTATGTTCGGCTGCTTTCAGTACTGCTAGTATTTGTTTAGACTCTTTAGCTTTCTGAATTTACTTCAATAGTTACCGTCTCCAAATCATCACCTTTTAAGGTGGCAGTAATTAAACTATTACTTAAAAAGCTATCGAGCTGTTTCGCCTAATGCCAATCTGCAACCTTCTTTTCGCTCAAAGATTCCAGAAAGAGTAGTTGTAAATCAGCTACCTGATCATCTGCAGAGGAATGCTTCATTTAAAGAGTTTCAGAATTCATCAGAGCACAGTAACAGCATTAGTAAAGGTTGCAAATTATCTTCTTATGGCCTCTGACCATGGTGTCATACCTGTGCTTGTCCTGCTAGACCTCAGTGCTGTTTTCGATACTGTTGACAATAAAATTTTATTACAGAGATTAGCGCATGCCATAGGTACTAAAGGCTGGAGTGGTTTGAATCATATTTATCTAATAGACTCCAATGTGGTCATGTAAATGGGGAGTCTTCATGCACTAAGTTTAATTATTAAGGTTTTGTGCTTTTGTACTTTGTGTACACAAAACATGGCAGAGGAGGTCGCCTTTCTCCAAAAGTCACCAAAAAACATTTCTAAATTTGTTGAAGAAAAAGTCACTATGGGGGACTGAAAAGTCGCTAAGTTGGCAACATGAGCTTCAGCGAATTTATGTTTAATTTATGTTTAATAAGAAGCTCAAAATTTAATGCTATGTGTCATTTTGCGAAAGTCGAGCGTGAAACTAGCCGCTCAATGAGATTGAATGTATATAGTTTGTCACAATATAAATGCACATTAAACACATTTTCATCCTGGATTATATTCTTGAAGTAGTGTAATCTTTATGAACTGGGCCATTTGCTTTGTTAGAGCTCTTTGTATCCAGCTTTTTTGGGGACTTAAAACTGAAAATATTTCATGGATGTAACATTTGCCGTTTCAGAGATGGCAGCGTTCAGACTGACAAGAAATGCTGTCTTGGTCTCATTGTTTTCTGGGCGTGGTGGCCTAGAAGAGAAAAGGAGGGTTCATTACTAAGAGGATGCTGGTTCGAATCCTTGGTCTGGCATCACTTTGGGTCCCTGAGCAAGGCCTTTATCCTCCTAGGTTGCTCCCCAGGTGCTTTCTAGCTGCCCCCTGCTCCAGGTTGTGTTGCTCTGCTCTAGAAAGAACATTGCCTGTTGCATGGGGTAAAAGTGGAAGGGTGAGATAAGTAGTATTTATTTGGTTGCAATTTGCAACTTCACCACTAGATGCCACCAAATTTCACACACTGCTCTTATGGGTGAAGAGCTTGCTGGACTGTGTTTCACTGGTTTGACCTCAGGAGGGCAGAAGAGTGTAAATGTTCCCTACTTCACCTTCACCTTGAATACAGTATAATGTGTTTCAGAGAAAAATTAGACTAAACAAGTCATCAGGTTAGCTGGGTGTTGCACATCTATTGGTTTTAATGTTAATTCATTTCAATTATTATTATTATAATTATTATTATTTTTATTATTATTCAATTGTTTACTGGACAATGTTAAAAACCGTTGACACAAAGGCATTTGAAACCATTGATCTCATTCTTCAATAATGAATCACACTTTAAATGAAATTAGGCTAACAGACTAGTATGTCTGGTACCAACTAGTGACAATAGCGATTTGAGGGTTGGGTCGTCACTGAAAATGAATGGACGTGTGTGAAAGTTTTACCAGGCTCTCATACGATCTGGTATCTTGAATGCATGAAAACATGCATTTCATTTTAATGGTAATATTTCCACCAGGGGGAAAAAATTTGCCAAGATGAAAGAAGCCAGTTTTGGTTTCAGAATTTGAAGCCTGGACTTGGTTAGTTTCAGCCTCTGAGTGATGAGGTTAGCAAACACTTCCTTCAGCAACCAAACGTTATCATGAACAACAGATTGCTGCCAGCCACAGCAGCTCCCAGTGTGGGTGTGGTAACGGGAGACTGGAGGCTTGCCTTGATACATTAACTGGCACTCTTCACACATTAATCATACCCAGGCTTGTATTTCTATCAAAACATGGTCTTAGTCTATTTTTAAAAGTAGCAAAGATTGGATTAATGTGGGATTTCAGGTTGGATACTTGTTCAAAATGATGATTGTATGGACTGGTGTGGCAGCTCTTTGCGATTCTTGATTGGAATAGGGAGACTAATGCATTAGACAGCATTAAAAGTGATTGTGACTGTGGTAAGCCTGTTTTTCCTGACAATTCAATTCAATTCTTGAAGGTTTTTGATTTTAGTATATTTGATGAACGCATGCAGAATTTGAGCTTCATACTCTGAAACCTTTCCAAGTTAGTTATGTTCATAGATGTTGAAGTCATAGCTCATGAATATCAGGGTAATATTCTGTGTTAATGGTTGGTCCTACGGATCATTGAAGGCACCTGAATCTGATTGGACCATGTGACTTGATGCCAGTGAGGAGTGTGGATCCCTCTAGTCTGTGTTACAATGCTCTGAAAATAAGATGCATGTTTACCTTCAGCTTTTATTAATAAAACGTCCTTAAGCAACACATCAGTGTGTTTTCCTTGCAAGTATACAAAGATAATAAACAAGACAAGCTCCTGGGATTTTATGTAGGTTGCAAATTGTGGTGAAACAGTATTATAGTGCAGTGTTCTAGCCAGTCTGATACTGGCTGCAGGGCACACCCCCTCGCTTATTGCAGTGATGGAACAGTTCCGATAGGTATCGAACCGGTGAAATTCTCACCTCGGCATGGCTCAGCAGCAGGTGATAAACCGCTGGCTGGAACCCTGAAATCGAATCCGACACCTCGAAACACTTAAACCTGGTTTTCTAATATGATGTACTCATGGATAAGATAATAATCCCACTGTATGCCTAAAAATATCAAAGCCCTCCCATTATCTATCCTCCTGGAACTGTGAATCTGATTAGAAGAGGCTTGTGGTACAAGGATGGATGTTGAGTGTTTGCATGTTTGGTGAGCTGTGACAGCAGCTACATTAATGTTGTGGAAAACGTATTGCACATTTCACACTAAAGGTAATTCCACAGATTTGCACAGAATTATTCAGGTGTTAAGAGACTTTTTGCCACTTGATTTGCATAGCCAAAGTATGAGAAAGGCAGTGTTTTGAACAGAAACAGTATTACACTGCCTCACAGCTAAGTCACACAGTCACTGCAACTGTTGGTGCTGTGTCTCTGTGAGGCCAGTGAGCTGCAGGGACCTGTTACAGGGGGGAGAGGTGTAACCGGAGAGAATCGACCTAATTTGTGGGTAGTGTGGTATGCGAGGCCGTCAGAAAAGAAGACAAGGTCAACTCATGATCCAGTCTTTGCCACCTTGAAGCAACAACACCAGCAGTAACAGACAGCAGGGAGCCAAGCCTTGGTCAGCGAAAATCAAGCCCGCGGCGTCGTGTCAGTGTTGCGCAAAGGTCCAAATCTCGTTACGCAACCGTTCCTTTTATACGTCCTCTGGAGTGCTGATAGCAGAATTCTGAGAGGCTGCACCCACTTCATGAAAGTTGTAAACAGACTTGAGGTGCTTACATGCTGTGAGGCTTCAGCAGTAAGTCAAAGAAACTTGGATATGACATCAAGTGCCAGATTTACTAAACGGGGCAAAAAGTTGTGCTGTTTTCTGAACACAGGCAAAGTCAGTTCATTTCAGTATTAAGAGCATTCGGAGTTAAATGTTGGTGCAATTTGCAGTAAAATAGGAATCACAAATGTAAGTAGATCAGTTTGCGTGCTTGATTTAAATATTCTCCCAATTTTCTGCAGCTTGAGAAGTGAAGTGCAGAAGTGCATATGTAACAGGGTCAGTATCTGCAGGCTGATACCGGACCTTTGGCACCAATAATGATTTTCAGGTGTTATTTGGTGGGGAGGCCAAATACCACAGCAGGTAATGGATTTTACTGATGCCTTTTTTACACGATAATATAATGATCAAACAAATGCACCATCAGCTGGTATGAGAAGGGTTATCTCAGAGGTGGTTTTTTATCTTTCTTAACTTAGGCCAGTTAAAAGCATATTTTCCATTTGTTGTTTCTGCACATCGTTAATCATACTGCTGTGTACCCTCCACAAATCCTACAAATGAAACCTTTAAAATGTTTGGTGGCATCTTTTTATCAAATTTCAAGGTGTCCTTACAGTGACGGGTCGACTAGTGAGCCACCTTATTGGTCATACCAGCATGTGCGGAGCTGAAGGTGTGTTTCACTGCTGAAACACAGTTATCTTCATTTGTAAAAGGAAGAACAATTCTTTAAGCAACTTTAAACTGTAGCTCAGGAGGTAGAGCAGGCCACCCAGCAATCGGAAGGTTGGCGGTTCGATTCCTACTGAACCGCGAGTTGTTCTCTGATGCAAGTGTTGGAATGTGAATGTTAGCTAATAAAGCACTTAGCTTAGTTACACATGGAAGTGCTTGTATGAGTGTGGTGTGAATGGGTAAATGCAAACATGTTGTTTAAGTGCTTTGAGTGCTCAATTAGAGTAGAAAAGCACTATATAAGAACTA
>VOQJ01016309.1:863-13317 GCA_015052665.1 Apistogramma diplotaenia | reverse complement strand
TTCATACGTGGTCGGCTGGATTTTTCTCCGCCTTGAGGCGACTGGTTGTTTTGATTTGGCGCTTTATAAATACAATTGAATATTCTCAGAGTCCTTTAGGAGTGTCTTGCTTCTTAGTAGCCATCTTTGTGCTGTTACTGCATGTGTGCTAAAAAGTCCAAGCCCCTCCCCTCTCAAAATAAATGGTGAGTCAGGGGCAGTGAGACATAGAAAAATCTGCAAAAGTATAAAATAAAAGCATGTCGATTATGTTGGTGCCTCCCAACACCCTTAATGCTACTGTATGCTGTTGCACATTATGCATGCAGTTAACCAGAAAAAATGACAAGCATCATGACATGAGATTTATTTTATCTCCACTCCTCTAAAGTTTCATGGCTGCCTCCTGCAGTTACGGTGCTAATGCATTTACAAAGCTGCCCACAGACATCTGAAGACACACATATCTGGGGAGTACTCTGGCTGACATAGCTGCCACAGTACCCACAGCCACCTTCATGGTAAGGAAAAGACAGCAGCTGCTAACTAGTAGAAAGTGATCAAAACATGATTTATAATTGAAACTCACATCAAATTCTTTCTCATTTCCTCTCCATTCAAGGTCTGAGGTTGCCTGGATTATTGTAGTTATCCTGCTGTTTGTGACATTTAGAAATGTCAGCAGATTAAAAGGCATGAATTGGCATTCAATTAAAATGAAGTGGAGAAAAAAAATGAGAATAATTTGTTTGGAGAGGCTTATCATCACTAGTGCTTTCGGATGAAAACTCATTAATAAAAGTTATGGGGCAGCGAAGGGCTTTGAGCTCATGCTGATGTAATTAACTTACAACAAGGGTTGTTACTGTGTTACTGTGTTACTGTGGCTGTTTGTGTGTCTGCTTGTTATACAACACCGGCAGATTCCAGACACCAGCTGTTTCATGACCCTGAAACTCTGTGTGCACCGAGGAACACCGTGTTCATGTGCTGGAGGTGGTGGTGCTGCAGACAAATGTCAGTGATTGTAGCTCAGTGTCAGTAAAATGTGTGTGTGGGAGGTGCCTTCAAGATAGGACAGGCCTTCATTTCCCTCGGCACGCTCTTTGTCACCTACATTTCATATTTAATTCATTTGAGTTAAAATCAGCCCCAGGTTCTCCTCTGCGGTCTTCTCCTCCTTCCCTTTATACCAAAAAAGACCACATACATTTAGTGTTAAGTGCTGTTAAACCCAAACCCTTTCACATATCTCACATATCTCTAAAGGTGAAGAATCTCTTCAGAAGTTGAAACAATTATGTTGTAAATTAATGTTTCACATCTAGATTTATGGGTTTCCTCTTTGCTAAATCTAAATTAAAGTGTTTTTTTTAAGTCCGTCTCTCTGTCCTTCCAGATGCCTCAGTTTGAGAAGACCACAGTGCACATGAAGGACCCTGAGAGGGTGGAGCACATCATCTGTGGCCTCATCAAAGGAGGAGCTTCCAAACTGCAGGTAAAACATCAGTTTGTGATAAAGCCACGCCCATCAGTCTGTCTTTTGGTAAAATGGCTCCACCTGGTGGTGAAGAACCTTGTGAGGCTGCAGCGAACGGGAAACCTCCAGCCAAATGTAACCAGTTAGCTTGGCCCAACGCAGCAGATGACTGCCCCTCCCTGAGCCTGGTTCTGCTGCAGGTTTCTTCCTGTTAAAAGGGAGTTTTTCCTTCCCACTGTTGCCAAATTCTTGCTCATAGGGGGTCATTTTGATTGTTGGGTCTACTCTGTAATTACTGTAGGAATCGAACCGCCGACCTTCCGATTGGTAGGTGACCTGCTGTACCTCCTGAGCTACAGCCACCCCGTGTATCCACTGGCTAAAAAACTGGCTACTGGGTTCCTGGCTTGGCTTAACCACTTAAACTATCTGATTTGAAGGATTTTGCTTCTTTCGGTGTCTGATCCAGTTTCTTGTGGTTCTGCTAAACAAAGTGCTCTCGCTTATTTCAGATCATCACCGACTTTGACATGACGTTAAGCAAATTCTCTGTCAACGGCAAACGCTGTCCAACATGTCACAGTAAGTAAAACGCAAAAAAGATTCAGTTTCTTTGTGTTAAGCAGCAATTTAGGCAAGAAATGTAAAAACGAGTCCCCATTGTGCTGTCTTAATCATACGTTATATTATTGTCATTCTGTTTTCCTGCACAGATATCATCGATAACTGCAAACTGGTAACAGAAGAGTGCAGGCAGAAGTTGCTACAGCTGAAGAATAAGTACTATCCCATTGAGATCGACCCTCACCTCACCATGGAGGAGAAATACCCGTTTATGGTCGAGTGGTGAGTCTCACTGCCACACCTGCGCAAACTCACACCATCGCTGTACTTTTGTATGTTCTCTGAGAGTGTGGTGAGGTGTGAGGTGTGTCACTCTGAGTGTAAGACGTCTTTTGTGTGTTCACAGGTATTTCAAATCTCACTCACTACTCGTGGAGCAGCGTTTAGAGAGAGACAAGCTTCCGGAGGTGGTCAGAGAGTCGGATGTTGCCCTCAGGTATTTGTAGAGGAAGATGTGGAAGAAACTAAATTACATGTGCGAACCCAGTTTGAGCAGCGTGTGAATGATGAACTGTGCCTGTGTTGGATTTCAGAGAAGGCTTTGAGCAGTTCTTTGATCGCCTGCATCAGCACAATGTTCCTGTGTTCATTTTCTCCGCTGGCCTAGGAGACGTTCTGGAAGAAATCATCCGCCAGGCCGGAGTCTACCACCCCAACATCAAGGTCGTCTCCAACTTCATGGACTTCGATGACAACGTGAGTCTCGCGCGGACGACAAACTCTTCATCCTTCATGAGTTTCATATCTGGCGTTCACAGTTCATCTGCACAGGAATGGAAGAACATTGGCTGAACGTGCTGATTGTCTCCTTTCTTTGTCTTGCAGGGCGTCCTGAAGGGATTTAAAGGCGAGTTGATCCATGTGTACAACAAACATGACGGTGCCCTGCGGAACACGGACTACTTCAAACAACTCAAGGAGTACCACAACATCATCCTGCTGGGCGATTCCCTGGGGGACCTCACTATGGCTGATGGTGTACCCAATGTGGAGAACATGCTAAAGATCGGCTTCCTCAATGACAAGGTACGACCTGTGTTATCAGTGTTACAGCACTGTGTGGATGTATCTGGGCCTTTTCACAGTAGAGATGATAAAATTCTTTCTTACTACAAAAACTTAAAATCCTGGAGCTCCCTGCAGGGGGCGCTGTGATGCATTACACGAACTGTCCTAACTTTTCCCTCGCGGCCTCTCTCTGCAGGTGGAAGAACGGCTTGACAAATATCTGGACTCTTATGACATTGTTCTGGTGAAGGACGAGACTTTGGAAGTCCCCAACGCCATCCTCCAGAAGGTTCTATAACTCCCATCTCCAACTTGAACCCCAAACCACACTAAGTCCACCTCTCTGTTCCCATCATCCCCCCTTCAACCTGGAGCCAGTCAGGCTCTTGACATCCATTGTAACCGGCCTCCACTTTGCACCTCTTGAATGAACTGTTTTAAAGTCCGCTCGGCATCAACAGACTTGTCTCTGGTGTGTTTTGTCTGTTGCAGTAGTTTCTGATGTTCTTTCTCTATATATTTTTATGAAATAATAGCAAAAACAGAGGTGGAAAAAAAATACGAGCTCTCACGCCATCTGAATAATTTGCACAGTATTGTTAGGATAGTTTTTCCTGGGAATATTTTTATTAAAATAATGTTTAATTACCAGGTGCGGGTGCCCACAGATGGTCCCAGCATGTTTGTGTGACCTCCCTGTTTCATGTCCACCGGGTCCGTTTTGCATAGTGAGCTGTTTTTGTTGCCACACATCTGTATGGACATGCTAAAGCTTGGAGGTCGCAAAAGTAATTGAGAACATTTATTAAAAGGACCTGTGGCATTTCTTCTAGGAATAACATTTTTGAATCTTTTGCTTGTTTACAGAAACATCAACAGGCGGTCTTTATTTAGATAAACAATGTTGTTTGTCAACATGAGACTCTAATGACCGTGAGCAGTGAAAGGAAAAGCACTTTTTAAGTCGTGCATAGCTGGCGCCGTTTTCATTTATGGATGCAGGGAAAGATTCTTGGACAGAAAGGCCACGTTTACATGCGTTTTTATTTTAACCGAAATGTGCTCATTCATAATTATTTCAGTAGAAGAAGCTCATAATTCTACAACTGGCACATGCGTGGCAAATGCCATTTTTAATTAAACAGATGCTTTACATGACTCTCTCAGTCTGGTACTCTCTGTTCCAGAGGTTAAGGTTACAGATGTGTTAATTAAAGCTGTCGTAGACCTTTAGTCATCATTGCTGGGGAATTACAGCAGTAAAAAGCCATAAAAATAAAGTGAAATATGGCACCTAACACTTCTATTGCAAAATAAATCTTCCATCATATGTGAAGTTTAGTTTATTTCACCATTGCAGTAAAGAAAAACACAAACTCCTCTCAACGGCTCACGAGAACCCAGCGTACGACCTGTTTAATGTGTTCTATTTCGTTCTAAATGAGCCCTACCTCTAAAATATTCATCTTTGTGTTTTTGGGAGGTTCAAAACAAAAATGCCTCAGTGTGTGCAGAATGTTCGCTTTGAATTTGTTTGTGTTCTAAATGTGCTGCTATCACCTGCATGTTGCCTTTTGTTAGTCAGTTGTCAAAGACATGGGACACTTAAAAACATATTATTAAAATGGGGAATAATGTCATACTGTATATGTGGGCATTATATTGAAATTTGTATTGTTTTACTGCATTTGGAGATATTGTCAGAAGTTTAGACTGGTGTGTTTTATTTTTTTAATCTGAAAGGCTTTATTTGTTGGTGTGAATAGAAAATACAATAAAGTAATTTTGTGTGGTCGTGAGTAGACCACAGACTGGATGAACTTTCCTGAAAGATTTGGGATTTTAATGTGGATCATGTGCAGGTTGAGTGTTCCTCGGGGACTTTACTAGAGTGTTGGTGGATGTGCTTTCAGTTACTCAGCAGGTCTGGTTTAAAAGGGAATTTATAGGATATAAAATGGAAAATTCAAAACTCTTGAATCACAAAATATTGAATTAATGTGAGTAAAAAAAAAATCAGCAGGAAACTGAAAATACCAAGACTGCACATCAAACTTCTGTTACTCAAACCAGTTTATAGTTAATTGAAGAAGATGCTAGGTCTCCCTGAAATTCTCATTTATGCTAAGAACATTTTCAAAATACATATGCTGAAAATGCCAAAAAGTAAATGCAATTCAACAAATACATTCAGTGAAGTGATCGTACATGCATGCACTGTGGGTGGCTTTCAAATATGGCATTGCAACATACATGCAAAGAAAACGGTTTAGACTACAGTTATAATTTGGATGTAGTACCACAAGATGTCCTGCAGATGGCACCATTTTGCAAGGAATGATTGTTGGACGACCTGTTTGACACAATTGTAAACATGCGGGTGTAGCCAACGTGGCATCTTTAATTACAGAAAACGATAAACACACTGCTTTTCCTATGGCTCGTTGGTCTAGGGGTATGATTCTCGCTTAGGGTGCGAGAGGTCCCGGGTTCAAATCCCGGACGAGCCCTTGTTGGCTTCATTTTTTATTTTTTGAAGGGACAGGATGTGCATATAAATCTGGAAAGACATTTGCTTTTTCTTGAATCACAACACAATGAATACTATATTTAAGCGAAGATTTTCTGAAATAAAGCACATAAATCAAATGTAGTCCGGTAACATCGATGTGATAGTAATGAATGTATTTTATTATGTGAAAAATGTCGATAAAACATTTCACCACCAGACTGACCCAAACCTGTTCAATACTTGCTGCACTCATGCGCAGTGCTAGCCTTTACTGACATAAATATTATTAAAAGCGTAATAGGAGAGCTCTCCTGCTGTGATTGGAAAAAAGAAACTGCTTTGAAACTGAATTCTATCTGTAAAAATATGCGACTTGATGGCACGTGTAAGCGTAATATAATGATAATATGGCGTGGCTCGTTGGTCTAGGGGTATGATTCTCGCTTAGGGTGCGAGAAGTCCCGGGTTCAAATCTCGAACGAGCCCTCCGGTGATGTTTTGAACTCAGTAACGATACCGACGACTTAAAATGGACTTCTGCACGGTGTGATGTTATTAAATGCATGGCATATAACTTTACTATACAATATTAAACATCAGCGCACACATCAATGTCGCACATTTTATAGATTTTATATTTACAAAACTGCTAATTTTACAAATCGCACTGAGTGTAATTTTACATGTATAGCTAAGTTAAAAGACTGGTATTCCTACAAGTCGTTCTAGCACGTTTATTAAAAGCAAAAATAATTCATGTGCTGCAAGAAAACAAGTAAAATCTATAGTTTATAAATAGGAATAAGTGAATATAATAAAAAGAAAAAACGTATTAATTCAAATAATTAAAACACCACCCTAATTATTGAGAATTTAAATCTATTAGCGATATCCCAGTCACAGACATGGTGCCAGAAGAATACCCACCAGGTGAAAATCCTTCTTAAACTTTTATAAAATCTTATTTATGTTGAACTTTTTTCTTCAAATTTATTTTGCGATTCTATAAACACACTTTTTAGATGGACTTCATTTAGGTAATATTTTTACAAAAAGAAAACAAGACTCCCCATGTACTTGACCGAAAGTGCTTGACTGGAGGAGTTTGTCCTCCAAAAACTCGTTTTCCCAGCCGCCACCACCAGCTACTCTTCCCACTTCCGTTCTTGTGCAGTAACCCCCGGCTTCTCTGCTGAGCGTCAGTGCCATGACAACAGGACGATGGCTGCAACGGTGAGAAATGTGATGTTTGTGTGAGCGAGAAGTAACGAAGCTTCGACATTTTTGGACTGGCTCGTTCTTGTGAAGGTGAGAATAACCCAGAATATAAACACGAGCGTTTTGTTATCAAAGGAAACCTTGTGGAAGCAGCAGCGACCCTGTTTATGATCTGCTATCATGTAACCAGGGAACTTGAAGGGCTAGCTAATTAGCCGGCTAAGCTACACTTAATTCATCCGGCTTGACTTCACCTGTGCGGGTTCACAACGACTTACAGCCGTTCTTGAACGTGTGTCACTAACTTAACTGTTTTGTCGTACAAACACGGAGAAGGCTGTTGCCCAAACAAAAGTGCATTTAGCTGTGAAGCAGTAAATCCACAGGTAAGGAGTTGTGTGCTTGGACTAAATCTAAGAGTGTTCAAAGTTTAATATCAGCCGACGGCTGGAAAAGCTAATTTAGATTTTCTTTCTCTTTTTTGAGTGTTGGACTGAATCTCAACAGTAGCTTTTTGCAAACTCGTCATTATTCTTAGTATTTGTAGGTATTGTGCGCACATTTAAGGCTCCAAAGCCCATGAAAGCCAGTCCTGAATGAGAGCCAAAACCGTAAAAATATTTTCCCATTTCCTCGTTACGTTGGCTGACATTTGCGAACCCTTTAAAGTGTCATTTACGAAAACAAAGTTGTGTATTAACAAAGCTAACCTGAGATGCTTTGGTTTGAAGTTACCCAAAATTTGTGGGGAAAAAATACTAATCCATGATGAAAACATTAGTTGAGAAATCCCTAAAATATATTTAAAGATAACTGGTTAAAGCTGGATACGCTAATGAGCAATAGGTTGCTCCAAGGAAAGCCAGTGAAGTAGCTCAAAGCCATGCAGATAGCCACAGGATGATACTGTAAGCCTGTAAGTTGCTGTGGTCAAAGAATAATACCAATCAGATTGTGTAACATGGCTTACTCACTTTTAAACATTGCTCTATATGAAGTGACTTGGCGCTGTATTCCTTAAACAGCCTCTCCTGCATGTCGGTGCACTGCGAACAGGTCAGATTCTCTTCGTATGGATTAACTGCCTGTTCCACCTGCTCAGCACTTAGCAAGTAGAAAAGCTGCTTGCCCCCAACTATACACCTCCTTATTCCCCCTTCTATGCTCACACACAATCCTGAGATCACGTGACTGGCCTCCTTCTCATCCATTGGCTGCAGTTGTAAGTGTAATGCCCAGAGCACTTGGGGCTTCCTGGTGCAGGGGGACAGATTGGACAGTGGTCCAAGCTGTCATGATGCAAGTGGCTCAAGCTCCACCTTTGTGAACTTTTATGAAGGCAAGGAGATGGTGGATTGATTTGATTGATTGCGCTTGTGGAAAATACTTAACATTTCTACTGCTCCACGAGAGCTGCTCAGCGAGTTGGAGTTAATACTGTGAAAAGTTAATAGTTACTTTGCTCTGTGTTTTCTCTCATCTGTCACTTCAATTACGCCTTAAATGTTTTGTTACACATGATAAGTTGGGACGACTATTTTCAGGAAAAATTATATTTTGCACTACAAAGTACAGAGAAACTGATTAACTTTCTCATTTACATCATCTAACCCTTCACCTCTTCTGCATTGCTCTCTATCCAATTAGAGGCAGCATGTCTCTGTTCAAAGCACGCGATTGGTGGTCAGCAGCACTTGGTGAGGGGGAGGAGTTTGACCAGGGATGCCTGTGTGTTGGAGACGTGGACAACAGTGGCAGTGGACATGGTCAGTGTGTAGTGAGGAAGTGATAAACCAACTACCTCATGTATATATCTTGTCTATTATCTGTTGCCTGTTCCCTCGTTAGTCGCGGTGTATTTATTGTCTTTTTTTTTTCCCGGTCCCTTTTCATATTGTCATCAATGTTACGATGTTGTGTGTCCCCCTGCTCCATTGTTTTGCGTTTAGTTCTGGTATCCGACCACCAGATTCTCACCATTGTTTCCCTTCTGTGTGATCTTAACTTTGCAGACAAGGTTGTAGTGGGCAGTTACATGGGGATGCTGCGGATCTTCTCCCCACATGCCAGTAAGGCCAGTGAAGGAGGTCCAGCTGACACTCAGCTGCTCGAAGTTCAGCTTCAAAATGCCATAATCCAGGTCGAACTGGGCAAGTTTGTCTCGTAAGTATACAGACCTAAACAAATATTGGGCAAGGCTACCAAAAAGTTAGCAGGAAAGTGCTCTATAGCCATCGTTTCCTGTTGGTTCTCTAAATTAAGCTCTTTTTCCCAGAAAGAGGGTGTAGACAGCACATGTTACAATCAAACAACCCCCTGTGAGCAAGCACTTGGCGACAGTGGGAAGGAAAAACTTTTAAACAGAAAGAAGCCTTCAACAGGGCAAGACAAAAGACATGCTGTGGAAAAGAGCCAGAAATTAGTAATAACTATGAAAATAGATATTATTATTAATTTTTTAAACCCGATTGGTTGCCCCTCACAACAAGGTTGGAACAAGAGGTAGGCGGAGCTTCTGTACTTAAAGGCAGCGCTTTGTGCCTGAGATGACCATATTAAGGAGAGCCACTCTCACTACTGATCCAAAGAGTTAGAATCTGAAATCAAGTGTTTAGATCAGTCTGAAAGCTGAGATTTTAGATCATATGGATCCTTGCACATATGTTGTGTTCAATGCGAGTATCGAGCAGTGTAGCAGTGTACATGTAACAGATTAAGGAAAGGAAGACAGGCCCCGTTAAAGAATAGACGGTGCTTATATTGGAATTGTCTGTGGTTGGTGAGCAGTTCAGAGGTCACAGTTTGAGAGGACACTGTGGTTGATCGAGCTTTTGGGGGCCAGGACACAGAGAGCAGCTGCCCTGTAATTGAGAGTTCAATATCATCTGTTACATATGTGCGCTTTTCTGCAGTAATAAATCAAAGGTCTTTCTTGAACTCGATGTCACAACCTTCTGTGAATTATAAGCATTCATAGTGTAGCCTGTAATAAAGCCTTACTTTAAAATGCCAGGCAGAAATACTCCATTTGTAACTTAATGCAGTGCTTTTAAAGAATCCCTGCTTAAAGCCACATTAACATCTTTTTCCGCTGCAGAGCCCGCTAACACCAAGCCAAGATTGTCAGGAGATTCTCTCTCAGCTCGTGATTTACACGATCCATCAGCCACCCAGTGGCCCAAACATAGCTGCGCTCATAATGTCGGGCTAACCACTGAGTTGCTAGCATAGTTTCATAACACAGGGTCCCCATCCAGCTTTATTAGTGTGTTACTGGACCCTAAGAGTTGACCACCTCCAAATCAGTCAAGTGTAATGTGCAGATGTGTCCAATAAAAATAGTTTGCTTTAAACTATGTGAATGTAGGGAAGAGTATAAAGGAATTGACATAGAAGAGGGGAGCATTGACATAGATCATAACTTGCTTCAGCCATGATGACAAAAAAAAAGCATGACTATGGCTAAAGCACACACTTGCTCAATTCCAACATTGCACTCATATTTAAAGCTGCTTCTAAAACACTTTAGATGGGTGACTGAACCAGTTCACTCCAAGTTCACTCGTATTGATAACATTTGATAAAGTCTCCAAATCTTATTTTTGTCCCGGCACATCCAAAAGTGCAGCCGTCAGGTCACAACCCAACGTGGAAAAGGCAGGTGAGTGCTAAGACACTGAAAGCACGTTAAAAACAGCATGTGGCAGCTGCTCTGCTCTATAGCTCGTGTACTATAGCTACCACCAGTGTGACATTTTAGTCTCGAACTGTGAGAGATTTATAGGCTGTGTGTGTTACTTTGGTCTCATTGTTTACTGTAGTAAACACATAGTAAATTAAACTTCTGCATTTATCTGTTAAGGTAGTCGGGGAATTGAATTAGTCAGTGTGAAATAGGTGCTTCCTTTCTTTAACATTAATCTCAGCATTAACACTCCACACTGGCTCGCTGCGGCTGCACAGGAACGTCCCGGAGTGGAAGGTTTCTGGGAAAAGCTGTGGTCTGTGTCTAATGCTTCCCACATCATCACGCTGGGAGCAGAATCCAACGAAATCAGTCTGTTTGGAAGACGTCGTGTTTAGTTACCTGCGGTTTTTCGGCACAGCATTCTTCAGAGGCTGCTGGGACATTTTTGGAAGCCGGCCTCGATGGCAGACCATGCTGTAAATATTGTCAGGGCAGACCGAGATGGGCAGATGGTGAAATGGTTTTGTTTCCTTGGTTTTCTAAGAAAGTAGAAAACTGAATTGTGGGATTCAGTTTTTTTGCTTCCTTCTTGTTGATCTCTCAGCAAACTAACGGTGGTTAGAATTTAGTAAGGCGGCACTTGTTCTCAGTCCAGAAAGTGGACACATTCCATCTGAGTGGTTTTGTGGTCGGGTAAATAAGTGAAAAATCTAGGATCAGCATCATTGGAACATCACCTCCACCTCAACCATAACCAATGTTTAAAAAAACTGCACCAGCTGTTGCAGCAATTATTTTTAAAAGGAGTGAATAAGAGCGGATACCACCCTTGAGCTAAGAACACGGATTCGACCGCAGTGGCAGGAAGCATCTGCCCTGCTGGTGTCTGAGGAAGAAACTGTATCCATCACAGCTGCAGGGCTGCAGGGCTGCAGGGCTGCGGCTCTTTAGCGATTTTTAGCTGTTATCCAGCTTACAACTAGTCGGTTCTGTTAAACACTTCAGTGTGGATTTTTAAAGGCATCCAGCCAACATGAACATGGGGTGCTGGCAGACAGAATAGTCACGTGTTTTCGGTTTTTTTTTGGTAATCACATGATTGAACATCATGTTCTTCTTATGCTCTCTCTTCAGGTGTTCAGAGCTGCTTCACTTGGCTGTTCTCCATCCCCGAAAGCTGTCAGTCTACTCTGTTTCAGGTAAAATTCACATAAACAAATAATTTTCCCTTCAGATTTTCATCATTAATTAGCACATGGACTTGTATTTTTGTACACTACTGAGCACGTGTACATTACAAGCTTTACTTCACATGCTAATGGATGCATCACTGGTAATTTGAGGTTCAGTATCCTCCCCCAAAGACTCTTCATTGTGTGGACCGGAGGAGCCGATCCACCGGCCTTCAAATCCCACGCCACCTGCTAAGACACTTTTAAAGTGATTATTATATACACTCTTAATTAATGTGCGTGTGTTTTTAATGACCTGATGTAGGCACTGCAGGGAACGTGGAGCACGGTGACCAGTACCAGCTCAAGTTGGTTTATGAGCACAACCTGCAAAGAACAGCCTGCAACATGACTTACGGCACCTTCGGCGGAGTCACAGGTGCACTAAATTTCCTTTCGTTTTTCATAACATTACTTTAAACGAGAGGGATGTTAAACTGTCCTGGAATCACACTGGAATTTTGGTGCATAATAACTTCTCTTGGTAACAGCTTTCTGACAGCAGTGCCAAACAGCCATGCACACACATGTAAGTCATTTATACCAAAGAAAACTTTATGTCCACCAGGAATAGTGACTGGCTGTAAAGAATGCTTTTACTGCTTTACAAGTTCTGTGTGTCAGCTTTTGTATGTCTCTTTTTTTTTTTTTTAAATTTAATGTTGGAGTCTAAAGGCTGAGTCTAGTCATTTAGGTGTGTTGATTATCTTTTA
>VOQJ01016305.1:0-16358 GCA_015052665.1 Apistogramma diplotaenia | reverse complement strand
GGTGGTTGTGTGTTTTGGGGGTGGTTTTGGGGTGGGGGGGGGGGGGGCGTATGGTCTTCGGTGTTTTGTTGAAGTGGAGGTTAGGCTATTGTTTTTTTAGAGGAGTGGGGTGGTAAAGTTGTGCTGGCTACTATGGGGGATGGGTGCTTGGGGACAGACCAAAACTTTAACCACTGCACATCGGCTTCACTCACTCGTCGCCGCGGGCTGCCCCCTGGGCAAGTGTCTTCTTGAGACCTCTGCTCCTCTTTCTCCTGCATTCCTGAACTTTCTGAAAAACTACCTGAGGTTTGAGGAGGGCGTGCTTGTTGTTTCCTTTTAACATGCGGCATTTGAAGAACGCTGGTAGTTGCTTATTTGTCTAATATGATGGTATAGGCTGCTGTCGGTAAACGGGTTAAGATTTTACAGCCAGCCCCCTACTTTCCTTTCCCCTCCTCTCCTCTCTTCTCTCGACATGCCGGATCCATCCGTCTGTCTCGCCCACAGTTGCAGCGCGTTTGTGTCCCGGGATGACCTGTTGATGTCGGCTAAAGATGGAGTGCCAGGATCACCCCCCGCTGTAGACCCCCCTCTTCTCCTTTAAAAAATACCTTAAGAATCTTAGTTTATCAGAGTGAAGATCGCCCCGCGTGGTTCCCGAGTCCGCTTTCTGGTGGAGATGTAATAAATCATTAATTCGCTGTGATATAGCATAAGCGACATTTTGGAAGGGAACAACGCGTGTCTGTCCCATGTCGGTTGCTGCCATTCGGCCGGAGGAGGAGGAGGGAACTCGGTCTTAACGGACATCACACCGCGCTGGCACGGACCGAGGGGAGACGGGAGAGCACGGAACTGCTGAATATTTTATCTCCCCTCGACTATTTTGGTGCCACATTTCGTGCCCCTGTTCCCTCAGACGATAAACGTGTGTGTTGAGGGGAGTTGAAAAGCAGCACTGACATTCAAAAATAAAAGAGAGGAGCTCTCTCTCTCTCTTTTTTTGTCCCTTTTCTGCTGCCGCCTCCCTCCCTTGCTCCCTCCCTCCGCTGAACGCACGCACACACCGGCCCGGGCCAGTTGAGGACTCCCAAATCCTACCGGGCATCGAGACTGGCACACGGCGGGGCACCGAGAGCTCTCTGCCCGCTCTGACTGCCCTGCTGCACCGCTGGTTGGCGTGCTCTTTCTCTCCGAGGCATCCGCCAGCGAGACTCTGCGAGACTTTCATGTGAGATTAATTGATGTATAATTGATGCGTATAAATGATATTTCGTTTTTGAAGTTTCTGCTCTAGTCGTGCTCAAGGGAGGCTACAACTATAGCCACATTGTGATGACTGTCTACTCACGAGTGTCGGTAAATACAGCATTTTCAGCTGTAAACGGCTGCAGACTAAAGGCCACCCGAGGCTGGCATTTATTACACGCAATTCAAAGGCTTGTTTGTGAGTTGTATGTTTGTGTAAAGTATTTTACTTCTGCCAGTGTTAGCCTTAGCTTTAGCCTGCTACTTGCTAACAGGCCACCTTTAACCTCCCCAAACCAGGAAACTGAATATGATTAGGCAGTGATTGATGTTGATATCAAAAGCCCGTGTTCACATAGTTGCTCCGGTTTATTATGTGGCAGCAAAATGACTGCAGTAATCAAGTTTTGATCTTTGGGCACTAGCAGGAGCTTGTGGTTTAGTCGGCATAAAGCAGAGTTTTTGGTGCTGTAAATTAATTTTAAAAGTTAAGAGAGATTTGAAACACACACACACGCGCAGCCACAATTTTTTTTTTTTTGGAGTCAGCACATAATAGGGCACATGGGGACTACAGGGCAAGGGTCAAGTGGTGTGAATTAACTCCCCTTTTATGTTTCAAGGAAATTTTTGTGACCTCTGACCTGTGAGGAGGAAAAGGTGCCTGGTAGGATATCCCTGTGTGACATGTTAGCGCAGAAGTGTGTATGGAAACCAAATTGCATCAAAGAAAATGTTAAAACCGTGCTGGCATATTACTGTCATTATCAGCAACTGTGCACACTGACTTAAATACTGGGGAGACTTTTTTTTTTATATCCAGCAGACATGCTTTGTCTTAACAGCTGCTTATTATTCATACAATTGCACATATTTTCACCTGGAAACAAACACAGACATCCCACTATTGGTTGCTGAGATGCTCCACTGGGACGTTAGTCAGTTCAGTTGCTTTGCTCAAGTCTTCAGCAAGTGCAGATGTTAGGGCGTAGATCGGGCATTTTTAGTGCCACACAGAGGTCAAAAACAGGTCATTTATAGTCTTTCTTCTCTTTCAAAACATTGTTTTGTAAAGACAACAGCACACATTTCCCAGTAAGATCACTGTGTTCTTATTAAAGCGGGAGTAATGCATGTAAACAAATCCTGGATAGGACCCAAATTGCACTGAGTAAATATCACTCTGAGACACTACAGTTGAATTTTAATTGCATTTATTCAATGCATATTGATTTCTTTACATCGACACAAGCTGTCAACCCACAATAATGTGTCCAGGTACAATAGCAGGCAGAAACAAACTTTCTTATAGCCAATGCATTATTGATTAAAAAAAGAATAGGTAGGAGAAAACGAACCTATATAAAAATGTGCTCTGTAACAAAGACCTGATATAATGAGACTGTTTTTCCAGAACAAATTGTACAGAGTGCTCCCAATCCAATAATCCATCTGTGATCATAATTGTCCTCGTACAGAACGAGACTGAACGATTAATTAAGTGTAATTACATTATAGCACAGTTTACACTATTAATAAACATAGTAATATTTAGCAATTTCCAGGCATCTTATTCCATTTCGTGTTGTGACTGCTGTTTAAATATTATGGTGATAGCAAAGGCTGATGTTTGAACTATGCAGGTCATAATAGGCCATATTAAAATAAATATTAAAACACCTTTGGTGGGATGTGCAGCAGTGGAGTTGTAAATAAACACTTTTTACTCTTCCCTTTCAGCCCACTGTCATAGTTTCCATGCCTACATCAATCAGATTTAATTGGTTACTGTTTATTAATTATGATGGAATTCTGATGGCTCCCTATTCTCGGTGCTGCCCTTATGTAGGCGTAAGCTCAGGACTGCTTTAGTCCAATTTGTTCACCTTTTATTTTTCAGCCAGGGAAGGTATGCTGAGTGTGCATGCCACAGCAGCACTGTGCTTCACATTCACACCTGGAAGCTTCATGGTATCGCCACTGCCTTTTATTTCCGGCCAAGGAGAGGTTCAGCTGACGGAGCTATGGTTTAAAGGGAAAGAGCCACCTCCAGATATGGTACCTCCAGATATGGTGTTGTTTTATCATTTTGATGGAAGCCATTGCAGGAGTGCGGTTAGTTGAAAAGTTGTAATTTTCTTGTTTTGTTAACCTTAGCTTTGCAAAACCACCTTTGTTGAAGTTTCCCAGAAGGAGCCTCAGTGGTTAAGTGTTGGTCATTTTTGGACTGTATGCTGAATGTGTGGTTATGAAGTGGTTTTAAAACTAGAGACATTGTCATGTGTCCTGGCTTGTCCTTATGATAAAGTTATAGCTGTTGTCACCACTTCAGCAAACTTAAACCTTTTGCCTCACATCACAGTTGTGGGCTGAATCTGGTCATATAAAAATCTGCATGTTTGCCTTTTACCCACTGTGAGTATTCTTGTGAAAGGGTAAGTCCAGAAAAAATTCATCCTTCATATTTTAGAGAATGACAGCTTAACTTCATGCAAGTTTTGTTATGGCCACTTAAACAATCAGTCAGCTTTGTTAACTACAAAAGAAAAACATGTATGATGTTAATTATATCAGGCTTTTTGAATATTTGTCTGCTTTTGCACATTCATTACCAGGTTATGTCCAATTTCCTTGCAAAGTGGTGCTTCCAGTCTCTGTGCTGGTTGCTAAGAAATGTTCCTTTAGGTCACCTTTGCCTGACCTGTTGGTGATTATAAGCCTTTTAGTGTCAAATTTTCTTCAAAGAGCATCTGGTTGTAGCTGCTGCCCGTTTTTTTTTAGGTGTACATGGTTAAGGTGTTTTATGTTTTATTGCTACTTCTAAGGTCGCTTTCAGGAGGTCTGTTTGTTGGATAATATTTTTTTTCCCCAATAACAAAGTCAGCTGTGTTTTGGGCAGATTATATTGTATATTTGGTCATTGCATCATTGCATTTTAACCAAATCAAGCTGATTGTTGGCTTCCTGAATGAACTGAAGGTGGCTGCCTCTAGCAGTGTAACCGGAAGAAAAAAGCTTTCCAGCATAGTCACAGTAATCTGTCACTTATAGACTTTGCACCCTGTCATGCTTGTTTGTGAGATTTCTATCTGTGTTTGTAGACCAATTTGTGGTGTGAGCCATTGTGACAGTGCTATTTGGGTTCTAGAATTTCAGTTCTAGAATTGAAAACTTGCCCTTTTTCAGCTTCAATCAGGGACTTAAAGCGTAAATTTTTTTTAACAGAAATAATTGCGATACTGACTGTTAAAGTTACAGATTGGCAGGACTGCTAACATTTGCTGCCTAGCTCTAATATTAACATTATTATTTTATTATTATCAGTAGCTGCTAGCCGCTGCCTTAATGAGAGCTTAACAGTTAACGTCAATGTGTGTGCCGGCCAGGCTAGCATTTCAACATGTCCTCTAATTCAACCACTAGCGGTCACTTTTTTCATTTTAAACATTGGTCGTGTGCCTGCAGAAATGAGTGATGAGGTCGTTTTTTTGAGGAGGACATGCTCAAAATTCCTCATAAAATGTTGTTTAGCATTGTGAACAGCTTAACTTGGGACCCGCCCACTTTGCATCACCAGTGGTTATTTTAATCATTTTTGCTTGAAGTTGCTGAATGTCTATGACTTTCTTTGATCTCTAGTTGCCACTTTGCAGTGCCCACTTTCCTTTAATGGGCAGACTACAGTGAACAAAAGCCTTCAGAATTAGAGTGCATTTTCAAGCTATAAAATCTTTAACCAGTATGCTAATCACTAGACTAAACTATTTGATATGTGACAATGTGGTTATAGAGGATTTCTCTCAGGGGATCTAAAATGGTGACTTCTTAAAGGCAGAGGTACAACTTCATTTTATGTCCTTGCCTCATACTGTATGTGATTTATCAGTAGATTGCCTTTAGATTTTCTTTTGTATATCTGCTGGGTTTTGTGGGTCCACCCACAAAACATGTATTTGCCATTTATGAGCATTAGAAAGGCTATTGTGCTCGTGATAAGTGGCTACAAAATTTCCTGTAAGGGGATACATTTTGTTTATGATGGCTATAAGCCCTCTGACCTTCTTTGTTCACTTGAGACTGAATGAATGAATAGTAAACTGAAGTGCCAGGGAAGTAATGAATCAGCATTTCCCATTCAGCATTTGTCAACCAACAAATCACTGGTTAAATCAGATCATGACTGTAAATTATTGGAGATACTTGATGTTTGACTTACGTTGTAAGCCTGCCCTCTGGGTTTAGAAAATCTAACCTATGACGGGAGACTTTGGTTAAATACAGATTAGGTGAGAATGCGGTAGTAGAAAAAGCAGAAATTAACACTGGGGGAATCAATCAAACTTCAATGTGGCATTCATCGATTATGAAAACAGTATGATGATTTTGTCTTGTCCAGTGCAACCCTTGTCCATTACTTTTTCCACTTCCTAAGATCGCACGTTTACTCCTGAACAGGCTGTGGAATGTTTCAGTTTTCCAGTTTACATTAACTAGAAAATTACAGTCGAAGTTTGATAAAATCCATTGTTCCAAAGATATTTTATAAGGTTTACTTAATGCAGAATGGGGCTTGAATCCTGTGCAAAGCCAAATTGAAAGGCATACAGAACATGTAGCCCCGTAGCCTTCTAGTAGACAAAAGAGGAGAGAAGCTGCCTTTTTGTAACATCTGACTTTTCAGTAGCAGTAGTACTTGTCCTGCACTTCTGTAGAGCGTTGGCTACACGGAGGTAAATCTCATGTTGTGTGTGTGTGATATGTTTTACAATGTTGCTGGTGTTTCCATCAGTAATCACTTTGCAGACATTACAACCAGCACTGTTATCATATTTCTTTGTGAAATGAAGTCATGCTTTGGACCACTTTGTTCTCTCTGCCATAACTCAATTGTGTATGATATTATTAATTTGCAATCGAGGTGCATTGCCAGCACCTGCAGGCATTGATAAAGGAATTGATAATCTGATGCTCTGGAAAATTAGAACAAGCGGCACAGGTTAATTCCCATGAGGGCAGGCTCAAAAATAACCTTTTTGACCTGCAGGATGTTGAGGGCAGTTAAGATGAGTTTCACTAGTTTTCTGGCGACATGATGGGCTTTCAGAATTTTTTTTCTTTTATTCTTGGAGGAAGAACACCTCTTTTTTAAGCACCCCCACTGCAGCCACCAGGGAGGGTCAAAATTCTGTGTCAGTGATCGAGGTGATCCTTAAAGAGGTTGGCTATTTAGAAGCCTTTTCTTTGATGGCTTTTTTGGCTTCTACTTTAGGTTGGGTATAAGTGGAAACTTTAAATTACTTAGACCTCATACAGTCATACAGTTCTAGAGACCAGTTGGTGACAACCTGGCAACCTCTGCTTGCGAGGGAAGACTACTTCCCCCGACCAGCTGGTTGTTGGCTGCAGCTAGATGAAATAAGTTGCAAAGAGGGTGCAGCACCTAAAAAGACCTCCTTTTGATTAATTTGGCTGCTTTCTGTGATTGCCTGTAGTTTGCATGGAAGACACCAACCTGTCTGCAGATGTTTGACATTTACTCTCTGAGCTGTAAAGAAAATAAAAAGTGTGACCCAGACTTCAAAGTAAAAGTTACACCTTTTGGAATGTGTTGGTTTCAGCACCAAGGAACAAAGTTTACTTTGAAGGCGAGTGTTCTTCTTTTCCCGTCTGCATCATGCTATTCATAGTTTACATACCGCTTGTTGAGTACTTTGCAAGTGTTTGCATACAAATTGGTGTCTTCAATGCAAACTATTGCCGACCACAGCGGCCTGCTAGCAACCAAAGTAAGAGGTTTTTGGTGAAGCGCTGTATACCAGTTTGCAGCTAATTTCACACTAATGATTGACAGCAACAACTCACCAACTGGCGACCACGGACCAGAAGTTGCCAGATAGTTGCCTAGGCCTGCGTGATGGAGGCCCTAAGCATTATGCTGACTGGTCAAGATATAACTAGGGCTGCAGCTATCGATTATTTTAGTAATCAAGTATTCTATCAATTATTCCATTGATTAATCAAGCAAATGGATAAGAAATACTTTTGTCGTATTAACAATTAATCTAGAGCTAATGGCGGTGCCTGCTAGCAAACTGTGGTTACAGCGATCCGTTCTGTTAGGTACAGCTGAAGAAAAGTAAAATATAACATCTGAAATTCTCAGCACAGCGAGCACAACACACACACTGCAGACAGCACTGGAGGTGTGAAAAAATGTGTCAGCGATGATCCACTCGGTGTATTGAAGCAGCAAATTTGTTTCAAGGATTTTTTATAATTTAATTATCTGAGTTACTCGAGGAATTTTTACAGTCCTAGATATAACTGTACATTGCTGCAGCTCTGATGACCGGGAAAGAAAATCCATGTAAACCTCTGCTGTGTAATATCAGCATATCACCATTTAGCTGATAATACGACCAAAAAACACATAGAAAAGAACCATCAGGGAAATCTAAGTTGTTTTACGCCTATATGGATGAGTGTAAAGAGAATGCAATGTTGACCCAATTTTGCGTGCATTTCATCTTAACTTGCTATGTTGGGTATCCACACTCAGTGAAGCAGTGTAGTGAGAAAATGAAGAAAGTGACACAGGATTAGGAGATAGTTAAAGAGCTGCACCGACTCAGATCCACGATTCTGTCTATGCTACATGTAGCGTAATGGCGTTATATCGGGTGGATTGTGTTACTCAGAACTGGCAGCCCCCTCCACCTCCTTGAGCTGGTTTCTAGCTGGTTTCTAGCCTTAACAACAACTTTTCCTTTCCAGCTTTGTTTTCATAATGAAACACACAGCAAATGCACAGCTCCCATCACAATATCATCTATCTCATCGCGATATCAGCTGCCAGCTGGCTGTTATGTCTTGTTAGTATTTTTATTAGTGGTGCAAATGCAGAAACAGAATAAAAGGCTTTTCAAGGTAAGTAGGTCTTGGAGCAGCTCCTCGGTGGCCAATTACTAGAGCCCCACTAATATAGGATTTTCAAGACTGATACCAAATTGGTGAATTAAAAATCATGATTTCCCAACATATCTGCCATCATATCATATAATTTTTTCATTTAGACACATAAACAATAAACAGATTTCCATAATATTTGTTTGATTTTTTTTTTTTTTGGATTCCATGGAATTGGTGCCTCTCACCCTCCTAATTAAGCAATATCAGCATAGCTGAATATTTTTACTTTAATATAAACAAGGATGAGGTGGTTTGGACATGTGCGGGGTGGAGGGGGTAGTGGATATATAAGGAACAAAGAATGTTGGATATGGAGCTGCTAGTAAGGAGAAAAAGAGGAAGTCCACAATGGAGGTTGGTGGATGCAGTGAAGGAGGACGTGCAGAGGGTTGAGTGTGACAGGAGACAAGGATCAGATGAAGTGGAGGCAAATGATTTGCCGAGGGGAGCAGCCAAACAAAGATGTTGGGTTTAATTTCTTCAGTGTGACCTCTGAGTGTCTGCTTCTGCCTCAGTGTACACACTGCCACAAATTTATGAGGAGAACCAGAGTTAGAGAGCTGCCGTGTAGGTTCTAGGCTTTCTCTGTGATCATATTGTTTCCTATTAGTGGTTTGTTTGGGTTTATAGCCAAGATAGGAGCTCATCATCGTCTACTCACCACAAGCTGCGCTCCAAATACTTGTCGGTGTCAGCTAAGCTTGGCCACCATCCATCACTCAGAGGCCACGATCCTCTATATAATGTATTTGTTCAGTAGAGTCGTGACTCACCTTTGTGCTCTCATCTGTTTACTTGTGCTCCATCATACTTTGCATTAGAGTGGTTCTGTGTTTGCATTGTGCATTTATAAACAAAAAAGGGCCCACTCTAAAGTGATGCCTTCAGTCATGAGAAATGCTGATTTTAGAGATAAAGTCCTCCATTATTTTATTTCATTTTGGTAGCTTGACAGTTCCTCCACTTTTGATCACAGGCTTCTTTGTTGGATGGTGACGAAGACGAGTGAAATAGATGAGTTATGTAAGAGAGTGTGTTTTGACTGGGATGCAACGACAAGAAAATAACAAAGTAGGGCAAAAACCACCAAAACAGTTTATTAACTGTGAATTAGATGTAATGAAACAAGGATTTTAAAAAAATATAAAGGCTTATATAACTGTCGCTGGTGGCCCCAAATTCTCTTTCATTTGAAAAATTGAGTTTTGAATTAAAGTTGTTTACCAAATACTTAATTCATTAATCATCATACACTTTACTTACCCCATTTCCTTATTTTAAGTCTCTTTCGTTCCTCCTTAACTCTGCCTTGCCTGTTTTTTGCACATTTTCCAGTTCTGTGCTCTCTTGTCTCATAACTCATTTATATAGTTTTCTCTACTCCTGTTATGCTGCCTCATCTTATTCTCTTTTCCATCACGTCTTTCGTTTTTTTCATGCACCCATTCCCAACTCTCCTGACCTTCCCATCAATTATCCGTATGTCCCCATCATCCCTTCCTCTGCCTTCCTTCCAGATAATTCCTCCCCTCTATCACCCACTCCTCTCTTTATAAGCCTCCAGCCTACCCATGTTCTAACCTGTTTCTACTTCCCACAGACCCTGTGGTGCTGGGCAGAGCGTTATGGCTCAGACGCTACAGATGGCGATCCCTAACTTTGGCAACAACGTCCTGGAGTGTCTGAACGAGCAGCGGCTGCAGGGCCTCTACTGTGACGTCTCCGTGGTTGTCAAGGGACATGCCTTCAAGGTCAGGATGAATTTTTTTCTGGACCTTAGTCAAACTAAAGATAATAAAGTTTTTACACATTTTATTGCTATTAAAGGCATCGGTGAAAATGTCTCCACACCGCTTAGTGCCATGGCCAAAGGCATTCTTGTTGTCTGTGCATCCATTCATGCCATTCTCATCGGTGCTTTAATCTCTTTATTTTGAATTTCTTCAGATTTGGAAAAGCACATGTAAGTACCTTAGTGCAGTGTTTCCCAACCTTTTAAAGCCACGGCAGAAGTTCCACATTAGAAAACATTGTAAGGCACACCACCAAACAAAAATGTCACAAAAATCATATATTTATTGAACTATGATGAAAATCTTCTTACAGTTTACTCAATTTAATTACTCAGTGTGACACCTGGCCCTTTTTAGTTGAACAGGAAGCTGATATTCTTGTTCAAATTGAAGAAAACACACAAAAATCTTCCTGAGCAGCTATGAGTCTCTCTTATATCGCCTGGATAATCTTCCACGGCACACTTATGTGCTGCGGCACAGTGGTTGGGAAACACTGTAACATTTCAAAAACTGATTTTGCTTCTATCTCAAGAATTCTGTTACTGATTAGGACATTTAACACAAATGTCTCATAGGTTAAAATGAAGGATGCATCGCCCAAATGCAAAAAGTGTTCCATTTTTAGCTACATTTTTATTCCACATCATAACTGAAAAGGAGGATGAGAGATTATTGCCATATTTCATCAGTGCACAGTTTATGAACTGGTGACACTGACCTATCAAATATCCCACACAGTTGTTTTTTAGGGATGCAGTTGTCTGCTGTTTGGATGCTGACTCACAAAGCTAGAATGGTATCAGCATCAGTGAGCCGATCTTTGTTCTTTTCAATTAATTCTGTGTTTTTTGTGTTGTTTTGTGTTTACTGCGCTAACAGAAAAGTTTCATATGTTTGGAGGCATTTGATGTTGCTTCGCCACTAAGTGTTCTTTTATCTTTGCAGTAATTTTTGATTTAACCCCAGAATACAGTCAAGGACTGAAAAGCTTTGACAGAGACGATGCTCTCACCATCCATCCTCTCGCACTCATTCACACTCATTATGTTCAGTTTAACATTTGTTGGGGAGATTTTATTGCATTCCGCTAATGTAATTTTATTTCATGTCTCTTAACAGCTCCAATCAACATGCTAATTACTACTAGGCACTACCAACTCAATTCCTATTTTTTGGGGTGTATTTATTTTTTGAATTTTATTTTACAAAGTTAGGAAACCAACATTTAAGTGGAGCCTGACTATCTGTTGCCTTAGACATAAAGAGTGACTCCCAGTTTCTTCCTCAGAGCAAATACAGATAATTAATTTGACACTGGTATTTGATAGTTATCAATTTTTATTTTTATTTTTATTTATCAATAGTTATTGGTAATTGGAAGGTACCCCAAACCAAGGTATTGTATATAAACTGGAAAGATTTAGTTTGGAGTAACCCTAATCATCTACATTTGGATCCAGACAAGTGTGGCTGTAAAATACAGCTTGATTGGTTGATTGAGGGACAAGACCTGCAAGCTGGTCTATTCTATGTCCTCATATTTCCTTGTTTCCAGAATGTGCAGGTGAATTGCCTGCAGTACTGTGTGTGTATGGCGATCAGGATTTTGGTTAGAATCTCGTGGTAAAACAAAAAAGTAGCCTCAGGTCAAAAACTCTGAAGCTATTTTTGAGCTTTCTTTGGCTACGTCTCTGTCACTAGTCAGTAAATATTTGGTTTTGGAGTGTTTAGTTCAATATGACATTGTAAGCTCAAGATGGAAATTTTGGCAGTGTTTTAGAAGTTACTGTTGAGCAGTGGGCAAAGTTTCCTTTACAACTGGATGCAATTTTCATACTTTGCAGTAGAAAAAAATCCCACCAGAGGATCAGTCTTATTCTTCCTGTTTGTTTATGTTTACTGCCTTCTTATACTTGACACCAAACACGAGCAAGTGCAAATCTCCTGATATGGATCTTGATGTATACTGTTTACTGCGTCAGAATCAATGTATTTTTAAACCCTTACGACTCTACTCCCCCTGCTGTTTACCCCTCAGGCCCACCGTGCAGTGCTGGCAGCCAGCAGCTCCTACTTCCGGGACCTGTTCAACGCTGGGGGGAAGAGCTCGGTGGTGGAGCTACCCCCGGCCGTGCAGCCCCAGAGCTTCCAGCAGATCCTGGCCTTCTGCTACACGGGGCGCCTCAGCATGAATGTTGGAGACCAGTTTCTGCTCATGTACACCGCTGGCTTCCTCCAGATCCAACAGATCATGGAGAAAGGCACAGAGTTTTTCCTCAAGGTAACCTGATAATGAAGCAATCACAAATAGTCATTTAAACATTTCATCAAGTTGAATGCAAATGTAGAAGAGCACGAATCCATAGGAATACCTCTGTGAATATGAGAATTATTTAAATGTAATCAAAATGAGGCACACATAAAAATAGAAGTTTCTGCGTGCTGCCACCGCGTCACCTGTTGTGCGTGACATTATGCATGACATTATGTTGTGATGGGGGCGTCTCTGTTTGTAGACACGTTCTTGTGAATCGAGAATAATTGAAATGTCGTACTGACACTACAGGTTCCTGCTATAGAAGCAGATGATCTGATTAGATCTGGAGTGCCTGGCTGCATAAATTAGCATATTAATGAGAGAAACTGATTTCCTTGAAAGTTCCACTTAACACCTCCAGACACAGAGTTGATAAAATTCCAGCTATGTGTTAAAAAGACACATGTATAAAAAAACCCAAAGTAAATAATGTGATTTTTAAAAAAAAAAAAATCACGTCACGTTGTTTACTGTTTTTAAAATGTTAGTAATTTGTTTACTCCACCAGCTCCTTTGGCAGGAATATTGAGAGCCTACTTTTGATAATGTTGTTAATATGATGACCAAACAAGTGCTAAAGTTGCTATTAAAAAGTTCCCAGTATTGTTGTAGAGTAAAATAACCATGACATCCATGCTTCATTCATAATTACTAGAGTCACAACAGTAAACACATAATATGTGAAACAACATTGAAGGTTTCATACATAACGGATAATTAATTTCAGCAGTATAATATGGAAAATATCAATTTTGACTTCCATGAATTTAATTAAATTTTGAAAGTATTAGGCTGATAGTAGCTAAAGGCTTATGAGCACAATAATGTCAATATATTAACCTTTAAATCCACATATTGTTCAAATATTACTATTTTATTGGTAAAATATTAATATAGTATTCCTACGTTTACTTTACAGTAAATGTGTTTTCTCTTTGTGACTTGTTTCTGACTTTTTTGTACCATTGTACATAAACTTCAGGGGCAAATTGCTTTGATCATTTCCATACATTGTGTATTAAAGCTTAGCTAATGAGTGCTAAGAAACATACACATAAAACTCACCAAAACTGAAGCACCAGCTTCTCGGACAGCCTGTACCTCACAGAACTATTTGTTTATTACTTCTAATAAAATGCTTCAGGAGGCATCACCAGCATAAATTTGTTGGAGAGGTCCAATTGAGTGAATTGAATTAGCCACTGACAAATGCAGCTGCTTGGGCCAGCATGTCTGTCAGTCACAGCAGTCAGACCCCTTACCTCTAAGCCTTAGCACGCACCCTACAGCTGTTATGAAAGGGGAAATTATTCAAATACTCCAGATCTGATTGTTGTACCAGTCTTTAAGTGTGCTTTTCAGGAATTTAGTGCTTGGAAGGGTATTTGGGTATTCCCACATTTGGAGGGGTGGGGGGTGTTAAAGCCTCATCTGGCCACTAGAGGAACTGGACTCTTTTTCTAAACTCTGGAGGATGTGTTAGTATTTGAAAGGGGATTAAATTTTTTAGTAGTCTAAACATGAACTAATGGCATAATATGTTTTGTGGATATTCATGAAACTTTCATATTACCACACTTGCAGGTCTCCTCTCCAAGCTGTGACTCCCAGGGTCTCCACACTGAGGAGACCCCACCCTCCGAGCCTCAGAGTCCGGTCACTCAAACAGTTGGAGCGGGCGGGGTCGGCATCGCTGCTGCCACTGTAGGGAGGCCCGCCTCTTGTCTGACACCCCTTCCCCTCGTGTCCAAGGTGAAGACTGAACAGACAGCCACAACACCTCAGCCAGTCCCACAGCCACAGCAGGTAGGTTTGGTCTGATGGTTGTAAAACATGCAGGTGTTGCCTTAAAGTAATAAATGGTAAGTGGACTAGTTCTTATATAGCGCTTTTCTACTCTTCAGAGCATTCAAAGCGCTTATACAACACGTTTACATTCACCCATTCACACCACATTCATTCAAGCACTTCCATGTTTAACTAAGCTAAGTGCTTATTATCTAACATTCACACACATTCATACTCCAACGCTTGCATCGGAGAGCAACTTGCCCAAGGATACTTTGGCATGCAGCCCTGAGCAGCCAGGAATCGAGCTGCCAACCTTCCGATTGGTAGGTGACCTGCTCTACCTCCTGAGCTACCTAACCCTAGCTCCTGAGGAACTAGGGTTGCGGAAAAAATAATAAACCTGCCGGTCTGAGGCAGCATCATTTGAAACGTGGCTCTTGAAAAGGTGTTTCTATGACTTTTAAATTTCAGAGACCTTGCTAGATACACAACCTTACATGTATTTCTTTCTTTTTCTGACAAATCATAACCTGAAGGGTATTTTTGAAATGAAGCAAGAGTTCAGAAACTTTCTGAGGAAGGGACATGAATTCTTTAAAAGGTCACACGCCAACATTTGAACTAGTGTTGCGCAATCAGTCCCTTTATAAGTGCCCCAGCTGGAGTCAGATGGCCCTAATAATGAAGTATATGTAGAAGGGAGATAAACAAATGTATGTGTTATCACATCACTCAAATGGCTTTGATTCTTAAATTACTTTCGTTTTCTGCTGATCCCTCACTTATCGTGGGGGTTACGTTCCAGGACCACCCACGATAAGTGAAAAACCACGAAGTAGGGATGCTATATTTATTTTACATTTATATATTTATACATTATTTTAGTAGTTATACGCTAATTTAAGTTTTTATAAACCCTCCCCACACACTTATCCACTACATAACACTTTCACATTCCCTTAATAACCTTTATAATGTGAAATGAAAGAGTGGAGCGGGGTAGCCGAGCAAAAGAAAACAAGATGTGACGTTACTGAGCCAATCAGCGACTGCTATACATAGCAGCATTCTCTGGTTGGACGCTTTCCATCAGTCAACCAATCATGTGTTGTTTACAATCTCACTTTGGCAAGTACCGTCTCAAGCGGCCGCTGGGTAATATTCTTTTAGTGTTAGAATTAATATTTTTGTATGTTCGCCATTCATGTATGTTTATAAATTTTGGTGATTTCTTTAACACAAATGTCCACAAACTATTTTGACCAGCTCATACAGAGCACATCTATATTTGACAGTGAATTTTTCCCATGTGCATTATCCGAGTCAGTTTTAGGGTAAAACTTTCCCACTTGCACACTAATTACAGGACTGTAAATATAAAAAGCAAGGACATTTATGTTTGGTTGATTATTTTTTTGTTGTATCAATGCTTCATGGAAATAAATCTTATACTATTGGAAAATCTGCTTATTTCCCCTAAATGGAACCACTTTTGTAAGGAAAATATATTTGTGGGTTGAGCAGCAGAGTTGAGGCACCCATGAAAACTTTGCCAGATCTTCTCTGCCAATTCCCAACAGATTATTCTGCTACTGACTCCTGTTTGGTGTCATTTATTGGACTGGATGATTGAAGTCTAAAGAAACAAGACATATTGCCAAGTTAACAATTTATTAATTTAACAAACATGTGGTAACATGTGGGGGAACCATACACAGCCACACAGCCTGGTACCTCCTCATGCTGGTCACCCTGGTCGCACTGCTGTGGGACTGCATCCCATTCTTCAAACTGCATTTGTTGTAAGTCAGCCAGTGTGGTTGTGTTGGTCACTCTGGCACAAACAGCACACACAAGCTGATCCCACAAGTGTTCAGTGGGGTTGAGATCAAGACTGCAGGCAGGTCATTCCATCCTCTCCACTCCCAAATTCTGGAGTTATTCTCTGATAAATCTGCTCTGTGGGGGCGATTGCTATCATCTCAGAGGATCAGGTTTGGTTCCAAACTCTGGAGGATTGCTACTTGTTAAAAAATCTTATCTCAATATACATCACCTGGGGTACCAGGAGCAGATCAGTAGCAGTAGCAGATTAAGCTGTTTGGCACTGGCAGAGAAGATTGGGAAGTTTTTCATGGGTGCAACCCACATGCTCAACCCTGCTGCTCAACCCACAAATGCATTTTACTTACCAATGTGGCTCCATTTAATAAACAAGATTTCCAGTGGTATGAGATTTACTGGCAAGAAGCTTT
>VOQJ01016304.1:5941-17159 GCA_015052665.1 Apistogramma diplotaenia | reverse complement strand
ATAAATTATTCCTCTGCAGATCAGCTGTTTTACAACTACTCTTTCAAGGATCTTTGAAGATTGAGATTGGATTGACAGCTGGGTCAAGTGACTTAGCTAAATAAGTAATGGTTTAATTACTGCTACATGAAAGACCAGTGACATTAGCCAGCCACAGTATTCTAATAAACTGCGACATTGTACAGACAAACTGGGGAGTGCATGAATTATAATTCATTTGTAGTTAATTTATTTATTTAATGTAATGAAATATATCAGTTAGAGAGTATTTATTGTCCTACTTCTGCTGATGCAAGTGTATAATGTGAATGAGGCCTTAATTAGCTGCTGGTGCCTAAACACTCCAATGTGGTTATTAATTCAGTTCAATTTTATTTATACAGCGCCAAATCACAACAAACAGTCGCCTCAAGGCGCTTTTTATTATAAGGTAAAGACCCTACAATAATTACAGATTAAATCCAACAATCAAAACGACCCCCTATGAGCAAGCACTTGGCGACAGTGGAAAGGAAAAACTCCCTTTTAACAGGAAGAAACCTCCATCAGAACCAGGCTCAGGGAGGGGCAGTCATCTGCTGTGACCGGTTGGGGCTGAGGAGAGAGAATGGATTATTATGGATATGAAACATCTAGCCTGTTATTCACACTCCAAATTGAATGCAAATGACAAACATTTATTGATAAAGAAGCAACAGGCTATATCCGCAGCAGATCTGAGAGAGGAAACAGAGAGAAAAAAATGGCACAAATGTTGTAAGCAGTTATTTATAGAGTTGTGACCACAGACCGCAATGGGAGCGTGTAGGGTGTGGTCTAGTTCCTGAAATTCAGCTCAATTATCTCCAGTAAATTGTGCCATTTATAATAGTTTACCACATGAAGATGTGCAATGCAGTTCAATACAGCATTGTTCAGTTAAGAAGGTTAGTATAGCTTAAAGAATGAACACAAGTCAAAATATAAATGCATTTGAGCACTGCAGTGTTAATATTCCATGACTCATATCCCTCATAAACTGTCATATATCAGGTGAACATCTGCACACAGGTTACATGCACTGACCCCAAGTGTATTTTATGTTTGGTGCTACTCAGCAAACCTAAACATGGCAGCTAACGTGCATCAGAATGTAACTGTTCCATATCATTCCAATGTGACAGCATCGCTTAGCTTAACGCAATTGAAATACAAAAATACAAAGCTACAAAAAAATCTGTGGAAATCACACAGGTAAATCTCGTTAGGATTGTTCTGTGATATCCTGGCTGTGCATCGCTCTGTTGACCAACATCGTTACTGACTGCACATCCGCTGCACATGTGCTTATCTTTCTCTGCTCTGAGCATTAGATGCTTCATGTTGCCACAGCTTCTAGATCTTGTTTGACCAACTGAGTTCCTCTTTCTGTCTTTGACAGGAAACTGTTGGCCAGCACCTGTTTGTGATGGTGAGCGCCCTCGCACAGCAGATTGCCAAAGGCCCAGTGGATTGTGTCACAGGGAGAGCGCTGTACACACTCAGCGAGGACTGGCTGCTGTGGCAGGCTCAGGACTTCAGCTCTCTGGTAAGCAAACACACAGTCTTTGCATCACAGAGTCAAGCACACTGAGCCACTCCGAGCATTTAATAAGCACTGCTCTGACAGCACATTGCAAGTTTGGCAGTTGCAATTGTGCATGTGGAAGCGATCAGTACTTCCTTATTCTAGTTCTGTTTTTGTTCTGCTGGTTCAGGAAGTATAAACTACTTTAATTTGTTGGTGACATATGCAATCACTCAATTTACATATTCATTTTTGTATTTTTTCTGTGTCTCATGTAAACCTTTGAAATAAAGGTGTGAACACTCTTGGATACATGAACCCAGTGGAGGTAAAGAAAAGCACATCAGCACACAGAGTTGCTAGACCACTTCTGTATTAGAAGGGCCTATTCAAGTATTCAGTGCAGGACAGTCTTAGAAACATTATATTTACTACATGTTTTTTAGGGTGTCTTTATGAGTTTCCTGGGTGTTGCACAACAGACAACTCTGAAACCGTGGCTGAAAAGTACCTTTGTTTTTTTAAAGTAGTGACTCCAATAACTAAATCTACTGCTCAGACATCAACAAAGCATCTTTTTTTCAGGCTTCCCTTCTTAGGACCCAGTTTCTGTGAACTTGGTAAACCAAATGAAAGTGAAAACTAGCACTCTGACAGTATGCATGTGGGAAATATGTGCACACTCTTAAAGATAAGACTAAAAAGGAGACTGTTTTTCTTTGATGTGTTCGCAAAGTAGAAGAAACTAAATATAAACTCTTGGCAAGTACCCCACTAAATGCATACTCAAATGCTACAGCTCTGAAGATGATTTTGACAAGTGATGCATGCACAGTGTCAAACAGCTGACCCCGCACAACACATGTGAGCTGTTTCAGATCCTGTTTAAGGAAGTGTGCACTTACACTTCTGATTAAAACGTCAAATTCTAGGAAGTGGAAGATCTGTGCCATGAAAAGATCAAACACACTAATACAGTAAACCCACTCTCTGTTCACCCGGCCTCATAGTTGCGCACATGTTTGAGAAAATTCAATTCAATTCATTTTTATTTATAGAGCACCAAATCACAACAGTCACCTCAAGGCGCTTTTCATTGTAATGCAAAGACCCTACAATAATGACAGAGAAAACCCAACAGTCTAAACGACCCCTATGAGCAAGCACTTGGTGACAGTGGGAAGGAAAAACTCCCTTTTAACAGGAAGAGGGGCCTGAAAGCTGAAGGCTCTACCTCCCATTCTACTCTTATGTATCCTAGCAACCACAAGTAAGCCAGCAGGCTGAGAGCAAAGTGCTCTACTGGGGTAATATGGTACTATGAGGTCTTTAAGAAAACAGGTATTTTGCTTGATCTGACTTATTATTATTCACATTAGTAGTTGTTCTGCTTTTCTAGTTTAGCTTGAAGGAGCTGGGCCGCTGAAGAAAGGCGATGTCACAGACCGTCGTCGTCTTATCAGATTAATCTTGCATTGCCCGGAGAAGTTGCAGCTCACTCAAATCTGAAGTCACACCCACACCCACATCCACGCTGTCAGACTGAACTGTGAAATTCTGGTTTTATAATTAATAATGTAATGTAATGTTATAATGTTTCTTAATCGGTTACTTAATAACCCTAAGACAAAAAAATGAACAAAACATTAAAAATATGATGTTTAAGTGAAAATAAAACTTTCATTAAAAATGACTTATGCCATTATTCTAAAAAGGTGCTGATATGGAATCTTACACCACAAGTAAATGAGGTTAGCTGTGATGGAGGCATCTTTCGTGGTTTTTGAGGTGCATGAATGCTGGCAGCTGTGTGCATGCTGGTGTTCTAGCATCTAACATATGCCGTGACCTTCAGCTGCTTGTTTTATAGCTTCAGTTTTGCCTTCAGAGTAGGCTGCTCTCAGGTTGAAATTGAGGCCACTGAAGAATATTCCATTTTTTGGCCTTGAGAAGCTCTTTTTTTGCAGTGGTTTTTATGCAATAACCATGGTTACTGCATAAAAACCATAGGAAAACATGCAACCAAGCACAAGAAGACTCCCTGCTGCAGTCTGGGTTCAAGTCTGACTTGTTTTATTTAAAATCCACTGTCCTTGTCCGAAAACATACACACCCGACTGTGTGTGCAAGTCAAGATTAAGCTCATGAACACAAAAATGTGGGCTTCGAATACAAAGACCCATCAGTTTAACTGCAGTGACATGCAGAGTGTTTCTGCTTTTCTGCTCACAGACGCTCAAAGTGCTGTTTGCCGTGGGCAGCGACGGGGAGGTGAGTGAGCCTCTGGAGGTCGACGCCCTCACCTGTGATACGGTGGAGCAGGTCAAAGAGAAAATTCTGTCCACCTTCAAGGCCAAGTTTGGTTTCCCCTACAACATTCCCCTGAGGGATGTTTGCATTCGTAAGTAACAGATGATAACAGCCGGCTCCTTAAGCACGGCAGGCTGCTTAGGAAGTTGTGTCTTCTTGTTTTTCATCAGCTTCCAAAAATGAAAAAAATAATATTATTTCAAACTAGCGCCTCGACATGTTCTGTTGTTTCCCTCCAGAGTGTGAGAAGGACGGCACATTCACCACTCTTGAAGAAGTGGGTGCGCGCTCAGAGGTTATCGGGGAGGTGACGAAGCTCAACACACTCAAACACTATGAGGTGAGAAAGTATGAAAAACATAAGTTAACTCGTATGCAGGAAGTCCGTTTGTGTTGTGCTGTTGAGGGTTGCAGAGCAGAAACATGCTCACTACAATATAGCATATGTAATATATAATACAGCAGGCGCGAACAGCAGGACGATGAGGACGCAGAGCAGCTGGCAGAGCTCAGTGAGCTGCCAGGTCTCCTCTTACTTTCAATAGTTTGTTCCTGTTTTCTGTGGTAGTCGCGTTATAGGACAGATATTTTTATCATCCAAAGCTAATCTGACAGGAAAAGGCTGCAGCTTCACATGCTGGAAAACCAAAAAGGCAGTTGGGGCACAGCACTCACACTGCCACTGAAACCTCAGACCTTTTAGATCGGTCTGTGCTGAAACCTGGCACACTCTTGTTCTGAGACCTGAGCCTAAATTTGTTTACCGTACTTTCACATTTGCTCCTGAGCTGGATTTTCCTTTTGACAACACCAGAGACGGCTCGTTTCATTGGAGCCAACAGAGGAAGTGGGAAACGCTTCTTTTATATCTCACTTTCTCATCGTGGCTAATAAGATCAGAGGAGGATTTTTCTGTGAAGGGAAGAGAGCCAGCAGAGGAAGAGTGGTTTGTAATGGCCTCATAATGGGGTCCTGGAGTCTGTATCGTCCATCAGCACCACAGCAGTGTGGGCAGAGACTTCTGCACAGGAGCTGCATTCATAGCCATAACACAACTTAAATGACTGGTTTACACACATAATAAAGAAAGAAAGAATACACAGGTGTTGTTGTCTGGGCTAACAGAAAACCAGCACAGACTCTGGTGGAGCTGGTGGGTGATTGTGGTTCCTATTTTCTCTCTAAACTGATGTAACCAGGCAAAGTTTTAAATATGACCCGGTTTGTCCTCCTTAGGTTAACGACGGCGGGACAATCAAAGTGCTCGCTAAGAAAACTCATCCTCCTCTGAGCCCACAGGGAAGCCTGAAAGGTAAAAGACACTGAGCACATCACATGAAGAGCCTCTGAAACTCCCCTGTGTGTACATCCACACATGTTCTGTGGGCAGAATCAGGGTCTGGACGTTTCATAAAAATGAATATTTGTTGTTGTTTTTTTATCTAGATGATGAGAACTTCTCTGGAAAATACTTCCATCTGGTAAGAGACAATTTGTGTTTATTTTCTGCAAAATGCCTGTGACTCGGCTCACAGAGGCCATGTTGTCTAATCTGCGTCTTCGTGCAGATCGATCCTGATGTAGACGAGGACCAAAGAAGGAGCCCGGAGAGGAAGAAGTTAAAGCTAAAGGAAGTGCACCTCACCAAGCTGCTCTCCACCAAGGCAAGAGGAACTACTTACACTTTGCTCACACAAACGGCCCGCGACACAGAACCGATATGAGGATCTGTCTCGCGTGGTTACCCACAACCACCGGCAGCAGTGACCAGCGGTCTTCCCCGTTTAGCTGTGAGAGAAATGGTGCATTATTAGTATTTTTCTGTTTGAAGCGAGGAAACACAAAGTTTTTTCTCTGCAGAAAAAAAAAGACAATTCATGACACTGATGAAAACCTCAAGCTCATTTCCACGTTCAAAAGCACACGTACAAGCTTGGCTCGGACAGCAAGCTCCTTTTTAGACTTCCTCATGTGCAGACAGATCTGAATAGTTTGATTACTGACTGCAGCCTCACAAGAAATGTGCAGAATCTCTACAACAAATAGTGAGATAATCATGCTGACGGTTCCCATCAGTACGCTCCATTAGCCCATCTGCCTCCTAACAGGAGCAGGAAAAAGCACCTCAACTTCATCATCTCACTGGTTTCCCACCTGAAAACGTAGTAAGAGTAACAGATTAATTAAGAGAAACCAGTGTGAAGAAGCTGAGAATCACATGGTTCTGTCTCCCTCTAAGGTGGCAGTGCACTCATTCGTGGAGAAGCTTTTCAGGTCCATCTGGGGCCTGACACTCAGCAGATCTCCGTTTGCCATCAAGTACTTCTTTGACTTCTTGGACAATCAGGCAGAAAACATGAAGATCACTGATCCAGATGTCCTGCACATCTGGAAGACCAACAGGTGCATGAAAAGCAATGCCGTCAGTGAGCGCAGACCTTCATCAGATGCCTTCATGGTTTTCTTCCTCTCATCTCCAGCTTGCCACTGCGCTTCTGGATCAACATTCTGAAAAACCCTCAGTTTGTTTTTGACATGGAGAAGACGCCACATCTGGACGGCTGCCTGTCCGTCATCGCTCAGGCCTTCATGGACTCCTTCTCTCTGAGTGACACCCAGCTGGGGAAGGTAAAGTCTGATATATCCTAATTTACTGTTATTGGATCAAGAGGCGGGTTTCCTCTCTTTGTGCAGAAAGCAAACATGCATCTTACAACGCCAAATCTTATTATGACTACTGTGTTTCAGTATGCACCAACCAACAAGCTTCTCTATGCCAAAGACATCCCCAAGTTCAAACAGGAAGTGAAGATGTACTACAAACAGATCAGAGATCAGTCACCAGTCACAGACGCAGAATTAAAGGATTTCCTGCATGAAGAGTCGACGGTAAACCATTTTAGCACTGATGAAGAGGTTAGAGGGCTCTGGGAATCAGAACAGTAATAACTGTTTTCTTTCAGAAACATGAAAATGAGTTCAATGAAGCCGCAGCCCTCAGAGAGCTCCACAAATTCATACAGCGATACTTCACAGAGGTCAGTTCTTTATTTATCTGGTCACTTTCCCCTCATTCACTTTTCTTTTTGTCTTTATATTCATGTTTGATTACACCAGCCGAACAGCAACTCATTAATATCCAGGTCTTAAAAACCACAGCGTTGGGAGGGAACACGACTCAGTCAGCTACCTGTGCAACTTGAATGGATCACAAGTGTCCTTTCATACTACCAGCAGTGACGAGGACACTGCAAAAAAAAGTAAAACTAGAGAAAAATCAGTCAGGACCAATTCTTTTTGGGGGGGTTGTCCTGTTGTTGCACCTGTTCTCACATTCATCTGCACCAAACAGGTGAAATTGCTGCACGACGGACAGACTGACTAATCAAGTGTTGCCTTACTTTTCTGAGCAGTGCATGTGTTGATGTTCCTCCTCTGGACTAAGATGAGATGTTGACATCAGTGACATTGTGAAACCCAGTGTCACACAAGACTTCGCCTGTAGAGGAAATGTGCTCAGACCTTCTGAGTTCATGAGGCTGCTTCCTGTTCACGGACGCAGAGAAGCACTTTTTCCAAACAGCTCCATTCGATGTTTTTCCCCGTTAACTCTTCACTTGTTTCCACCACACAGCCTTCTTCATAAACAGCTTTAATGATCATGGGACTAACGAGCTAAAAACAAATCAACTGCTTTTGCAACACGAAACATTTTACAGTTCAAAGATCTTTGTACGCCACATTTATGATGAGGTCCAACAAAATCGAACACTTTATTACCTTCAGATGTCTTTCTGCCTTTTTTACAGATCCAGCAGAAACTGGATGAGAACGGAGCTCCTGCTGAGCTGAAGGAGCAGCTGCAGCATGTAAAACGGTCATTTGATGGACTGAAAAGCTGCTCCTGGAACTGAAGCATCTGTCCTTTCTCTAATGGGATCAACTGAGAATATTAAGACAGGAAGGAGGTTTTTCACTAAAACCTGGCACTCCACAGAGGTCGGGGTGATCTGACCACGAGGACCCAAAGACTCGAGTCATAACCATGTCAGACAAGGCTGATGCAAAATAATTTTAATAACTGTACAATCATTGTGCAATGTACAGACTGTAGTGTTTTTATCAACTCTGTCATGTTTTTTTTTTTTCAATGCAAATGTAAACAAGCTTCTTAATACAAAATCAAACCCTGAGGACATCAAGTGAAAAGGTGCCAAAGTACCACAAGTAGAAATACGCCAATAAATATTGGTTCTATTTTTATAAAAACACAGTGCCCTTGATTTGAAAGCAGGACACCAAACTTGTGCTGAAAGCTGTCAGAGCTCAGGTTGGGGTGTGGTGGCCCGATCTCTGTGCACCACAGATCCCAGTTCCTCCAGTTGCTGCTGCTGGGCACTTTCCAGGTTCTGCAGCCTCTGACGCAGCAGAGTGAACTCCGAGCCCTGAAGGTCCTGAGAGCCGAGGAGGAGGAGGGAGAGAACAGGCGAGGAAATGTTATAATATCCTTATGGACACATGAATACATCTTTCCCTAAACTTGGATCTCCACACAGTAAAAAAGTACAGTATCTTTATTCAACAAGCATGCAGGTGCACAACAAGATGGAATAAGTTCATGCAAAACAGCATGAAATAGAACAGAAAGACAGATAAGATCAATGGGATTAGTGTAAGATGCTTACTGGGTGAGAAAACGGCCCCTCAGACCCAACGAGCAGGAAGGGAGCCGGTGAAGAGGTCAGGAACGCGGGGCCTGCAGTGAAGGGAGCCTGACCCCCGAGCAGGAGGCGACGGAACTCGTTGTGACGCCTCTGCAGCTCCTTCAGGCGTCTGTTGAGTTGAGCTTGTTCCTCCGAGAACGACGAACGTCTGGAAAAGTGGGAAAAGAGCCGATTAATACTGGACCACCGTAAACCACCGCTTTCCTTTATTTTAGTAGTCGCTTGTGCTGTGATGGCAAAGCAGGACAAAGCATCCACTTTTCTGAGGTAGAGAGAGTAGATGGTGCTTCTCAAGATACCACAGATACGTCAGTGTGGCAGGATTAGCTCCGATTACATCATCTCCTCGGTGCGTCCCTGTGCTCTTATCCAGCCTTCTTCAAGTTTGTACTGCTCGGATCTGAGTGAGTGCGGTTATTACGGTTTTAAGTAACTCCTTGAGTACAAAGTGGTTCTCTGCAACCAATGAGTCAGCTGTGAAGAAAGCTGCAATCCAAAAATCCCCCAGTGTGGCTGTTGCAGCTAAAACTGTAACTATGACTACGTGCATGAAATACGTGTAGGGGACAAAGACACAAGCAGCCAGAGGTCTGAGCAGGCTTTTAAGAAGAGCGCTGATACGTACTTTCTGGCAGCTGAAGCTTCCAGTTCCAGTTCCTCGATTTTGGCCTCCAGCAGCTGGATTTTATCCTGAAGCTTCTTCTCTTTGTTCTCTGTCAGCGTTTTTCTCTGAGCACACACAGATTAGAAGAGACAGATAAACCAAAAATGTAAAAAAAAAAAATACATAAATGTTAGAAACTGATTTGCAAGTCATTGAGTGAAGTAATTGATTCTCTACAACCCAGAAAGACTTCTCGCTCCCACAGACCGACTCTGCCCATGTGGCACACAGATTACAATCACTCACCCACAGACACTCCTGCTTTCAACTCACTGTGTGTGTTAAGCTACACAGGAGGAGCTGAAGGCAGCTGGGACCACAGTCCCCAAGAACACCTCTGATAGCACCCCATACCATAATGCACCGCCCACAAGGTCCCTCTGCTGCAGAAGGCACGTCTACAGGCCCGATTTAAGTTTGCTAGTAAACATCGAAATGATTCAGGCTTTGGAGAAAGTGCTGTGATCACATGAGACCAAAATCTGGCTCTTTGGCACCAACTTGACCTGTCGTGTTTGAAGGAAGATACAGTAAATGCTGAGCATGACACAAAGAACATCATCCTTACAGTCAAACACGGAGGTGGAAACATTATGCGTTGGGGCTGTTTTTCTGCCAAAGGTACAGGACAGCTTCACCCCACTGAGAGGCCCACGGATGGGCTCAGGTACTGTAAAATCTTCCCTCAGACACTGAAGATGGGTCAAGGGTGGGTCTTTCAGCATTTAAGGGACCCAAAACATACCACCAAGACAACAAGTGGCTAAAGAAGAAGCACATTAAGGCCGTGGAGTGGCCGAGCCTGACTTCAGACCTCTGAGATGTCACAACGAGGGTTCCTCCACCAATACTAAGTCTGTCTCTCACAATTAAAATGAACATTGGAGACTGACACAAATTTAGCAGGAAATCAATCAATCCAATATTAAAATTTTCATTCATCACTGAATACATCCATCCATCCATCCATCCATTCTCAACCGCTTATCCCGTTCGGGGTCGCGGGGGGGCTGGAGCCTATCCCAGCTCACATAGGGCGAGAGGCAGGGTACACCCTGTACAGGTCGCCAGCCTGTCGCAGGGCCAACACACAGAGACACAGACAACCATTCACACTCACATTCATACCTATGGGCAATTTAGAGTCACCAATTAACCTAACCCCAGTAAGTGCATGTCTTTAGACTGTGGGAGGAAACCGGAGTACCCGGAGGAAACCCACGCAGGCACGGGGAGAACATGCAAACTCCACACAGAGGGAGGCCTGGGCCAAGGTGGAATTGAACCCAGGCCCTCCAGATATCATGCTCTGTGAGGCAGCAGTGCTAACCACCACGCCACCGTGCCGCCATCACTGAATACATTTACTGAATACTGAATCACTGAATACATTTAAAACAAAAATATATATATTTGCAGTATAAATGCATTTAAATACATGTGGATCTGTGGATGTACAACCTCTCTCACAAGTAGAGAAAAACGATTCCTCACAGTTCTGTCACACACAGCGACTCCTGCTTTTCACTTGTTTTGTTGTGCATTTTTTATTTTCAAGGCATGGAGATTTCACTTTTCTGTCCTGACACGTTAACATTTCTACCCGTAGGTTTTCCTTTGCCGGACACTGCTGACCGAGCAACCGAGCGATTTCCTTCCAGGAAACTGATCTTTCCATTGTTTGAACTGACTCTCATTGGCTGTGCTTCCTTTAAAACAGTCTGCAGACACTCTGTTAGTGGCAGAGTGCAAATTAAAAAGTGATTACATAAATTACAATAATAAAGAATTATTTAACTTTTTGAAATATGCTTAATGAAGCCAGAATTTTCAGCTTTTTTATAGCAACAGTTTTGTGTCACGTGTGTGTGTGTGTGTGTGTGTGTGTGTGCGTGTGTGTGTGTGTGGGGCGGGGGGGGGGGGTCTTTTAAAAGGAAAAAAGAGGGGGGGGGGGTCCTTCTTCCGGCGCCGCGC
>VOQJ01016301.1:0-14070 GCA_015052665.1 Apistogramma diplotaenia | reverse complement strand
TATATATATATATATATACTCAGCCAAGGTACTGTAATTTCAGTGTTAGTTATATATGTCTAAATAGGTTTGTGCTATTAATGAAACTTTAATAATCATCAAGATAATTACATTATTTGTAATTATTGTGGTTTGTCTTGGAGATCTGGTTTGACCTCTGAAAGTTCGGCCCATTTAAGCATAAAGTAATTGTACAGTGCATTCATAGAGAAATGTGGGGACATTTCAAACTCTGCAGACTTATTAAATGCATCATATGGACAGTTCATTACAGGCTGCCCTAATGACCACTACAGATTGCTGCATACAGCCGTTAGCTCAGTTGTTTATTACAAAAAAAATCCAAAGATGCGAGTGAGATATGGATGGCCCACAGAGACTGCTCATGTGTGGGGTCTAGAGGTCCGTGCTGCACCCTGAAACGTAATAGGACAGTTAAACAGAAACAGATAATAGTGCTTTATAGGCCACTGACCCTTCCTTTCATCTGCTCATTGTAAATCTGTGTAACAGTGTATTAAGAGCACCTTTATCCTGCAGTTGTTCTGGTGCCCTGATATGTAAAGTATATGATAAAGAGGGATGGTCCTCTTTAGCAGATAGAAGTGACCAGCACTTCATGATCTTTATTTATAAGGCTCCCACCCTCAAATTGCCCCTTTATGTCTGATGCCTTGTTGTATTTAAATACTTATGTGCAGTCGCAGGACATTTAAGCGTTAGCTGCAGCTCTTTTTCATTGGACTTGGAAAACTAGATTTAAATGGTTTGCAGCCTAAAACAGAGCAAACCCAAATGTTATTATTTCAGTGGAACATTTTAAAATGTTAATTTCCTTTTATTGTCTGTCTAGATTGTTTCATTGAATAATAACTGTGACAGGAAACAACACCGTTCTAACACAACATCTGCGACATCCTTGCTGACACGTCTGTGCCTCACCACACGAAGCGTAGGTTTCTGCACGTTGCTGCTCCCCTTTTGATTTGAACAGAACAGACCACATGTAAAACCTGGTGTCCTACCTCTCTGCCAGGCTCCTTTAGCCCCTCCCTTGGTAGGGTGCAGGTGGGCCATCCCATGCTGGAGGAAAGGAGCCTGAATGGTGACCTGGAGCTCCCTCCAGTGGCAGCTCCTCAGCTCAGCTCCTCATTCTTGCATGTGTGTACTGTGGGAGGTGCTGAGGCTGCCCACACAGAGAGGAGGCTTTGTAGCTGCAGGCTAATGCAGTGATTGATAGATGCTGAGCCTCTCTATTCTTCCACAACCGGGTTTGAAATACAACACTGTACCTGAGGGGCCATGTGTGTTCCATCCCTCTCTCCCCGTATCAATCTTTCTTTCTATCTTCCTTTCTCTGATTCGCCTCCCTCCCATCCAGAGTTTTTGTATTTCTGACACTATGTGCCAGCTAATAGCCCTTGACATGACATGCCGCAGGTGGGCATTATTGCCTCTGCTGCCTCCGGTGCCCATCTCTGCTGCTGTTTTAGCTCCTTTCTCGAGATAAAGCAGGACGCATGTGGAAATTCCCAGTCGAGAAACGGGAATATTTACAGTCATTTTGGCGATACCGGTATTTAATGCCAGCTGGATGAAGTTGAGCACAATCCCCCCGTTTATTTATTTGGAAATCGCTTAATGGGCTCTTCTGCTCACAGAAGAGTAACTGTCGCCTTTTTCGTGCAACTTTGTAAAAACAGAAAAAACAAATCACGGCAGATGGTGCGAAGATAGCCGACAGTGAGACCGTGATAATTCACTTTTTGAAATTGTCCATTTTACAATAAACAAGAGGCGATTTGCTTTGTGTGAAATAAACAAAATCCAACTATGAAATGCTTAAAAAAATTTCCCTTAAGGCAATAATTGCAACGCGCCAAACTGCAAACGGCGCCGTCTGTTGCTGAGAAGGTTGTTAAAGCTGGAAAACGCAGTCGCGCCATTGTGTGTGTGAGATGTGAGAAGAAGCCAATTATCCCGAATCACCGTAATCTGCTTTTTAATCCTCTGCCTGCGTTTGGCTTTGATAAAAAACTGAAGAAGAACGCGTTGTACCGCCGGATCAATAATCATAACATGTGACTTTGTAAGACAAATGTCGGCCTCGTAACACTCCGTCTTTTACTGCCGGGGAACGGCGACCGTGTTAGCATAGTGAATGGCCTGCGTCCTCACTAAGAGGGCATGTGGAGTTCATAGTTCATTCTCTGTTCACTGCCAGCTGAAAGAAATGGTTCACACTTCTCTGCCGGGCGCAGAGGGAAGAAGGAGTGTTTGTGGGGAAAAATGGCCCCAGCGCTTAATGAAATCAGCCACATTTTAGGAGGAACGGTTATCCGCCATATTCCAACTTTGGTCTCATTCAGAGCAATTTGAAATTAATGGTAATTTTGCGGATTCAGAGAGTAGCGATAAGGAGAAGCGAAGGTAGAAAATCGAGTCTTCTTTCTTGAGTTTAATTGTGTCGTTTTTTTTAAAGCCTACTGTACACAATGGAGACTTTGTGACCGGGAGGATGTATTATCCATGGTAATCGACTGCCTGCCCTCGCTGCTGTGTGTTCCCTAACCAGAGAGTGAGTGAGTGTGAAGTCGATGGCTGCTTCTACGCGCGGGAGGAGCCTGTGCCGTTTGATTAGATGCGGTGGCCTGTTGTCTTCAGCGGACTGGGTGACACCAGATTTGTAATCGCTGACAGGAACAGATGGAGCCTCCATTGTTAGCCCGGGTTGTCTGCATGGTAATGTGAACTGAGTTTCACCCGCCGACCGCACCGGTGACCCGACCGCGCCTGCAGCCTCACCCCATCTTCGTCTGCCCACTTTAGCAGCCTCCACCTCTCTCTCTCGATGCTATTTGAGGCTCAAGCACCATTCCAGCACGTTATGCATACATAAACAAATACAGGCGCAAAATTTCCCCCTCTGGCGTGCAAAAAATCTCTTTAACACACTCACTTAGACCCCAGGAGACAGCTGGAGATGTGGGTCTTTTAGCTCTGTCATGCTGTTTGCAGGTCAAGTTTACAAAGTCGAAATGGCCTGTTTGTTTTTCTTTGATTGGGGAGCACCGCTGGGCACTCGGGGACGTTTGCTGGGGAGCTGCAGCGATGACGGAGCGCTGCAGGAAGAGCTTTGTTTCGGGAGGCGTGCAGGAAAAGATGGCGCGTTTGATACGTCGCCCTTGTCTTCTTTGTGATCGTAATGATCCCAGTGTTATTATGTGCTGTAGCGTCTGCGTTATCTCAGGTGTGGGAGGAAACCGCCGCCATAAATATATTCTGATTATGTCTTAAGATCATTTAATCTGAAATGTCGGCAGGAAGGGCTGCAACTGAGGTACAAAAAGAAGAGAAGGGCTCATTTGTTTGATCAGATATCCCAAATTTTTAGCTTTGCAGTGACATTAGATGAAGAAAAGCGGCACATCCTTTAAACGGGGAAGCTGGAACCAGAGGATGTTCTGGTCTCAGTCGATAAATTGATTAATGAAGTGATAGTTTTGGCTGTGAATGCAGGTGTGCTCTCGTGGCCAGTGTTGAGAATGAAGGAAGGTGACTCCTGTTAGCGATCGCTGCGCTGGCCCAATTTCCTAAACCAATTACTGGCACAAGAATGTAGTGGGATCACCACTTTGAAGTCATGTCTCGCTGCTGTCGCCTATTTCTCATTTGAATAAGAGGAGCCAAGTGCACAGTAACAGCATTATTACACGGTGCCGGTAAATAGAATATTAAATCTAAATTCTGTCATTTTGGCTGAGGCTGGAAAAAGCTGTGTGAAGTGCAGTGTGTGTGAGGAGGGTGCAGCAAGCTGGGCCCCTTGGCCGGAGCTAGAGGAGAAGTGATGCCAGCTGACGGATTGATGCTCCATTAGGGGGTTAATCAGCAATGTTTAATTTGCCAACTGGCCCTTGTCTGTGCTCGAAGGGAAAGGAAGTGATGGAGAAAGAGGAAGTTTGTGGGTAAACGCTGAAATATTGCTGAAGGACTGCTTCATCGCCGTTTCATTTCTTTAAAGGCACCTGGAAAGTATTTTTGGGCTGAATACATGACTTCCTCGCAGGTTTGTTGTCCTGTCTGCCCACTCGCTGAACTTTTGACCTTTGGCCTCTTTGCTTAGCCAACCTGTGACCCGTCTGATCGCCCACGCCGCCTCAGAGCGCACCGAGTCTCTTCGGACGCGCTCGTAGCCGCGTGCCGCGTCCGTCCATCAGAATACCTTCATTTCTCACCGTGTTCATCGGCGTATGGATTTTGTGACATTTGGATAGTGGCTGCTCGTTTGCGAGGAAGCGAGGAATATGTTAACGACCCTCCCCTCTTCCTCCTCGCTCTCGTTCCCTCTCCTTCCTCGGTCGGTGTCTGTGCGCTTTTCTAGAAACACACACACATTACGAGGCAGGCGCAGGCTCTGTGCATCGCTGCGACTGCTCGCCATCAGGGTTCAAAAGTTCACGCTATTCCCCGAGGGCTACTGTGCTGCTGCAGATGCTGATAGTCTTTTCTCCCTCTCTCTCCCGGCTGCCTTTCTTTGCCTCTCTCCCTCGCTGTTTACACTATTAATCTTGTACACTCTCTCTCACACACTCACTCACGCTGCCTGGCAAGAAGAGAGCGGCTTGAAGGGGGGATTTGGACGTATTTAACCGAAGGGCATCCATCACTCTCATCTCCGGCTTCAACCCCACCCCCCATCGCCACCGAAAGCCACGCGGTGTGGTTTTCTGCATCCTCCTGGATTGTGCGCCCTGTGATGCAGCTCTCCCCTCATTTGCTTTGTTTTATTGTTGCGCGGCACATAATTACATGCCCGCGTTGCCTCTGGTGCAGCAGCGTCGTGCTGAAACCCAGGGAAAACAGGCGAAGGTAAATGTGCAGCAGTCCATCTGTAAAGAGGCGGCATAGGCAGAATGCAAAGTGGGAAGCCAGGGCAGGGTGGCTCCTAATCTCCCCCAGAGCTGTCAATGTCACAGACAAATAGCAAAACTATCAGATGCGGCGGGTTCACCCAGAGGTTAGCGTTCCCAGGTACCTCCTGTATTCACTCCCTCTCTTTCTCCCCCTTCCTTGCAAATGAGAATTTGATTTTGCCCTCCACTGGAATCCATTTCTGGAGATGAATGAAGTTTCAATGCCAAGCCCAGGTGGCCCCGCTGATTTCTTAGGGAAATAAATGGGGATGGGAGAGATGTGTTGGCCTGTACACAGACAGTGACACGGCGGCTCCCGGTGCCTCTGGGATCCTTGTGTTTAATTGTTGCTGTAATGTAGCACTTTAAGGTCATTAACTTGCCCTTGTGGAGTTATTCGAGGATGTCGAGGATGCATCCCTCTTCACGCCGAGCTCTCCGCACGGCCGGGAGAACTCACTGTTCTGTGTGTGTGTGTGTGTGTGTGTGTGTGAGCCAAGTGGCACAGGGCTGTGTGGGCTTGTATGCTGTTTTAAGATTGCTTATCTACAGCCGTCATTTTTTACCCCTGAATTACAGCGGCCTTTTCCTGTTAGCTCATCTTAAAGGAATCACACGTGTAATTAACTCGGTCCTGTGCAGCAGAGTGCGTGCCGTAGTTAGTTATATTTAAAAAATACATTTAAAACAAAAATTCCCTCCTTTATAAAACGTCAGGTAAACATAATTAAATACGTTTTAAATATGTTCGGTGTAATTTTGGTTGTCGTGTAAAAAATTGTGAGCAAACATTTTAAAAACTTGAGCAGAACGAAGGAAACATTCACTGAAAACGATCATTCTTACTGTTTTATTTTATATAATTTTATTATGACTTCATTTTGTAAATTGTAAAAAAACAGTTTTAAATGACTGTTGTCACGGAGACTGATTTAGCGTTTCCCTGTGAACGAAGACGGGATCTCGTCTTTTTTTCTTCTTTTTAAAATTTATTTACTTATTATTTTTTAAAGAAATTGAAAAAACTGAAAAAAGTTTTAAAAAGTTTATAAATAATTAAAACGGGAAACTTGTCTCATAATTGTGTCGAGACTTTACTTGGCTTTGTTTTAAGAGGTTTTTAACTTTTTTAAATTGAATTAATTTAATCACGTTAGATGCTGCCAAAACACTTTAATTATTTCTTTCATTTATTTAATATTATTTGCTTTTTTAGCCAATAAAAATAAGAATAAAGAGTAATAAATAATTATTCATTCACGACTCATACTTCTTTATGAAGGACTGAATTATTGATGTTCTAAAATATAATTAATATAATGGAGTCATTTTTTAGGACACAGTTTAAGGGAACTAAAAAAGGTTTCTATGTGGAACAAGCTGCTCATTAATAATAAATAATGTTATTATTAATTAATGCAAACAGTTGTTTTTATTTAAATGAATCCAAGTTAGCGAAAACGATCAACAATTTGGTCTCATAAAATTATTTAAATGAGTCAGAATTTCTACTGCAGGTAAAACTCGCTGCATCGAATAGATTTAAGGCAGTTTTGACCTCATTTTCTTCCTCGGAATAATTTTTCTGTCACACCTGTTGCTGGCTGGATTTCCTGGTGATTTATGATTGGAAATCATAAGATTTTATTTATTGGCATGATATTTAAAAGCGGTGACTCAAATATATTGAGCGTGATTTGTATACAGTGGTGGCTTTTAGACTGAAGTGACGGTTAAAGCCTGTAAGTGGAGATAACAGGAGCGTTTAAAGCAGCGTTTAAAGGTGCAGGAAGTGCACGTTCGGAGGGCAAATGCGCAGATTTTTTTGCGAGCGTTTTCCCTCCAGGCTGTGCCGTTGATTGTGTTATATCCCTTTTTTATCATAGATATGCAGGCTCCTCTGTGGGCCCGAACTCCTCCATTGTTGGTATTTATATTCTTATGACTCCTTCCTTTTTTTTGTCTCTGTCACTGAAGCAGCTGAAAACCATCCCCAGCGATTAGAGGATCATTGTATCTGCAGTTAAGCATTTGAATAGTGGTAGTAAATCTAGAAAAGAGAAATTCAGGGTCGCTGTAGACGCTGCTGATGGCTGCCCAGGGGGAAGCCGATGTCACATAGTAAATTTAGCCCCTTAGTGCCTTTACAGTGGCCAGCCTGTGATGTTCGAATGTCGAGCGAAGCTGAGAATGACTTAACATTTATTCCTGTGTGCGGCTCCATGCATTTTATTTTTTCAGATAAAGACAAACAAACAGCAGATAACTCTTTGTAGATGTAATCTAAGTGAATTTCCTGAAATAAGTCAAAAAGTGAGATTAAATATTTACAGGAAAGTTTTTATTCTCTCGCTCAGCTCGAGTCAGATTTGTAACCTGAGCGACAGAGAAATCTCCTGCTCCCATCAAGTGCTGTTAGACGTGATACAGCCGTGATATAAGGCACTGCGTGTTTTCTTCGGTTCAAACACATGCATTAAGAGGTTCTAAACATGGTTTATGTATTGATGACTGAGTTCCTAATCAAATCAGGGGGAGGGAAGGCGGGCAGGGAAGACATTGTGCCCTTAACCTCAGTGCCTCTCAGTTTCTCTCCTCCCTTCTGACGGCCGCCTCGCTGGAGGGACTCACCGCGAAGGCCTCCTACTGTAATGAGGAAAAATGTATCAATTTAGCCTGGCGTGTGCGCAGATTGAGCGCCGGGCGGGTGAAGGTGCACAGAGTGAATCCTTTTTCCTAATCAAGGACGCTATCGGAGAGGATCGTGGTCTCGTTCGCTGTGGAATCAGCAGCATTCCTCCCCGCAGCCCCCTCAGGGCCGGGGAGCCTCTCTGCCTTCTGTTTCACCTCATCAGCAGAGTTCATGCGGGGGTCAGGTCCTGCCCCCCTGATGCTGCATTCACCGCAATGCCTCTTGCGTCGTAAGCCGCTGTGAAAGCACCTCGTGCTCAAGGACTAAGCAGAGGAGGAGGAGAGCATGTGATAACTTTCTGACCTTAATTTACACCTGTGTTTCTGGTGGGGGGGTGGGGTTGGGGGGCACCACTTAACTCATAGTTAATTCCAATAATAATGCTGACAGATGTTTTATCTCACAATAACAAGTAAACACTGTGATTGCAGTAAAAATCACATCAACGTGGTGTAAATTTGCTGGATTTGACCAAAAGTTAATGTTAAGCATTAAAAGCTTTTATTGACCATAACAGAAACAGTAAAAGGGCTCATAATCAGAAAAAAGAAAAATACATACAATCCAAAACACAAAAATGCTAATTAATAAATTGCTAAAATGTCTCTTGGTTTTATTTTTCATTTATAATCACAAACCTTATTATTTTTGGACAATAAAAGAAGCATTTTTTCATCTCTTGTGACGTTTGTTAGCGAAGCAACTGGCACCATTTTTAGCTACAGGCAGGTTGATGTTAAAGGAAACAAGCAAACTCATGATCAGATATTTATTAACTGTCATGTTTGAAGCAATAATAATAATAATAAACCGAGAAGCATTTTACAACAAGAAACTAACGATGAGCAGCTGGTTTTTTTTACTGGTAATTTATAATAGAGAAACTCATATTTTCAAGATAATAAGGAGGATTTAGGATTTTATAGACGGGTCATCTACAACCACGAAATAATCAACAAGTTAATCAGCAGTGACAGTATTAGTTATTTTAGGGTTACGATTGGAAACAAACAAGCTGCTATTTAAATAAATCATGTTTGAGCTGAAATATCAGCTGGTTTTATTTAAGTTATTATTTAAATGATTTTAATGTCAATTATTTAAGTTATATCTTTGGACTATGAAGAAGTCAGTGCAACGATATAAAATCTGCAAATAATCAACAAATTAATCAATTTTTGTTAGTCGCAGGTAGATTGATATTAAGGGTTCAAAAGAAACAAACAACAATTAATAATTAGTCACATTAAGATTTTAAGACCAACTGGTTTTATTTGTGTTTTAATACCATAACTGCATCTGAACAACATAAGAAGTATTTTATGGTGTCTTATAACATGTTATACATCATCATCATCATCATCATCATGCATTCAGCTGCAATCAAGAAATAACTGTTGATCAATCAATCAATCAATCAGTCAGTCACTGGCACTGTTTGTTAGCTGCAGGCAGGTTGATGCTCAGGAATAAAGAAACTAGCCAATAATCACACAATAATTGATTAAATGTCACATTTAAGCTGAAATATTGTTTATAGCAGTAAAACTAATGAGAGGTATTTTTCACCACTTCATGATCACCAATAATTTACAATCAAGAAATGCTCAATAAATGAATCGGACAGATGCAGGAATGAAACCCCCCATTACAAATATCACAGATATACGTTGTAACCTGTAAAGCACAGTAGTAATAAAGCCCCCACACGGGACACTGAAATAAAGACAGAGGAGCCACATAAGGCCACTATTATTAGACGTCACGGGCATGCAGTATTGATGGACAGGGAAAATATTATCAGTTAATTTTTAATTCCATGTCTTTCCAAACATTTTTCCATCCCACACTGCTTCCACATGGAAGTGAGACGTGCTTCTCTGTAACCCCTCCCAACAGGAAAAACAGCCAGATCAAAGGCTCTTCCCATCGTGTTTCTCTCCGTGTGACGGGCCCATTTCACAGTAATGGTTCCGAGCGGAGCCCCTGGAAGGGCTCGTCTCCCTGCTGCGAGCGAGCCCGCCGCCGCCGCCGCCGCCGCCGTGCACGCTCAGAGAAGAGGCGCGAAGGGGACCGCTCACTTTGCTTTCCATCTTCTGGAGCACCATCAACATCTTCAGAGCTTTTTTTGTGTGTTTTCATAGCATTTTTGTGGCGTTATGACCACCGTTAGGTCTAATGTAACATATCAGTCCTCCCACCCGACCATTTCCCTTCATTTTGATTCACTCTCTATCCAGGCTTTGATTGACTTTCAGCCTAACTAAAGTGGATTTTAATGAGAGAATACATTAACTCCCTCTGGTCATGCTAACATAAATCAGCCTTTTCTTGCGGGATCAACTGCTGAGCTCATAACACCATGCTGGGAGAGTGTGAATAACCAAATGAGAGATCGCGGCTTTGGCAAACTGCTGGCAGCTCGGATGCATTGTTATGTATCCCCTCCGAGTTTGAAAGCAGCTCGAGGAGGGCGGCAGAACGGAGCAGTCATCGGCGCGCAGGTCGGCACGCTCGTGGAAGCGCTCCTCTGTCAGAATCAATTAAACACATATCTCTGGTCAGTTTCTATTGATTATTTCCTTCCTTTCGGAGATGGGGAGGAGGGGGCTCGGATCGTAGATTCGGTTAGCCCGGCCGGCAGCAGCTCCTCACCTTGATTTACGTAATACGGGATGCGACTCTAACATCACATCTATCTGCTTCTCTTTGTTGGTAATTGCACTCGGCTAAATAGGTTATGCTGAATATCAATAAATTGCCATCAAATTAATGTCAATACCAAAGCTGTGGATGGTGCTAATTAAAACGCAAAAGGGATGAAAATGAAGTCATGGCATTGCCCTGAATAATTGATAATCCAATTTATGATTTTTATGAAAGAGTGCCGTCTGTCTGCGCGTTTGATGAGGCCTTAATTAGATGCATTAATGTGTCTCTCTGTGCCTGTACTCAAACTCAAACAGCATGATGGCTTTTGGAGGTTTTTTTAACACCTTAAATTACACATTTTCAAATAACATTACCTCTGAATATCCTCTTAAAAAACCCACGGAGGTGTTAGTGTGTCATTTTCATTAAAGGAGCCATTGTTAACTCAGGATCAGTCAGACTCTGCTCTTGTTTAGGGGGCCTGCGCGGCAGTGGCCGGTGGGAGGCTCTCCGGTTGTGCCGCTGCCCTGCTGTTTCACTGCAGTGCATGTTTGCAGCCATGTTCACGATTCATACAGAGGACAGTCAAGTGGAGGTCAGGTCACCTGGCGTTAAAGTGTTAAGCACGCATGAATGTGTAATGTTTATTGACTCAAGTAGATCAGAGTGATCCTGTGTTGATTCTGCGCCTCCTCATCTATTAGCCGGCCGACTTCGGAGATAAATGAAGAGTGAGGGAAGCAGACGGATGAGGGGATTAGAGGTGGGCCGCAACAGGGAAGCAGGCCCGGGGGAAAAATGGACGAACTGCCGGCGGATAAATGAGGTGGAGGAGCATAATGACTGCTGTTTGTTATGATGTACCGAATCAGGTTCTCTTTGACAAAACAGTCCTCAGCACCTCTGTATTTATAGTGTCAGCGGTCAGTCCTTCCACAAAGGCAGGCTGGTGATGTGTGAGTGTGTCAGTGCTGCGAGGTGTCCGGGGCTCGGCTCTGGAACGACCCGCTCATCTGTCAGGACCACAAGCCGAAGCTGTGCGGGGTTATCAGATCACGCGCGGGTTTGCTGTTAACGTAAATCTCAGCAATGTTAGCAAGCAAAAAAATAAAATTGAATGAAACAGTAACAGCTTCATTTCGCACTCGAGAGCTGAGTTATTTAGATGAAACCCGCTGTGAAAAGATGCCAGATAGCAGGTTCAGGAGTGGCCATTCAGCTGGGTTAAATGCCCACTTAGTTTTCTCCTTGGTGGTGATTTTTATGAATGACACAGAGGTTACCGTTTGTCTAATGTTTGGGGTGCTCTTTGTTTAAGCCGGAGGAGCCAGTTGTGGGCTGACATGTTTGGTTTTTCCCAGCAGTTAAACAGGCCCTCTCCGAGGGGGATGGACTCCAGGCGCTCCCCCTGTCATCGCTGCTCTGAATGGAGTTGTCACACTGACTCGTGCAAATGGTCTCTGAATTGTTCCTGTGTTTCAGACTAAAAAGGGAGCTCCTTCTCTTCCTCTGCTCCTCCAGTCCCCACTGACTGATGAATTCAGAGGAAGCTGAGCTTTGTTTTTGACACGTAGCAAAGTCAGGTACTCCCACTGAAACACGCGGGCCACGAGGTCGACCTGAGGTCAAGTTCCCCGCTAACAGCTAAAGGCTACAAAGTGGGAAAATATTCTAATTTTTCTGACAGTGTGAACAGTAAGTTCAACATGGAGGCGTTGGTTTAAACTGCATCTCTGTGGAGACGTGAACTCAGCCTGACAGCTGAGGTGTTTAAGGATGAACAGGCTGATGCGACTGTGCTTTAAAACAATCCTCAGAGTCAAAACATCTTAGTCACATTTAACCTGGCAGGAACATTATTTCAAATACTTCAAAGTATTTTGGATATTTGTTAAAAATAATGTGTGAAAGTATCCTGTTAGCCTGTTTTTTAAACCTTTGATTTATTTGTGGTCAGATTTGTTTGCAGTGGGGATCTCATCGTATGGGGCTTGTTTTTGCACGTCTCAGTGGAAATGCAGCACTTCTTCACACTGAGGCTTTTTAACCACATCTGGGCCTAAAGTGGCCTTTTCAACAAATCTCGACATTGTTCAGACATCTGAATCATTTTCACCAGGTTTTATTATTTATTTTGGTGGGATTTACAGGAACTCCTCATCACCTAACTGTCATCCTGTCACGTTTAAACGTTGACTTTCTGTGCACTGACGAGAAGGTTTTAATTCCCAGGGGATGCTCGCTCTCATTAAAATGCAGATGAATGGACTGCAGTGCTCAGCAGCACTGTAGAAGTATTGATCCCAGTTTCCTAAAGACTAGCGGGGATGTATTTGATCCACAGGGTTAGAGACTTTAACTCTATAGTTTATGTGTGGAGTTACTGAGGAAACAAAAGGTTCTGCCAATTAGCCGATTCACTGGGAAAAAAGACAAGAAAAAATTGCTCATAAAGTTTTCAAGAAAAGTCCGATTTTAGCTTCTCGAATGTGAGGAATCGATTCTTTTGCTTCATTTATCTGATTGCTGTTGTTGTTAGACGGACATAATCAGACATTTGACATGTGCTTGTTCTCAGATGATGAGGATATCCTCCCAGTGGCAGCCCAGGATCTCAACAACATCCTGAAGCAAGGTTACCTGGAAAAGAAGCGAAAAGGTGCAACAACAGAGTGATGGTTAACGGCCTCTGAAAAGCCCCCCATTTGTTGTGTTTGTGAATAACTTTTGCTGTGTTTAATAATTTTTTCCGTAGACCACAGCTTCTTTGGCCCCGAGTGGCAGAAGAGATGGTGCGTCCTGAACAATTCAATATTCTACTACTTTGGTAGTGAAAAAGGTTCGTCTTCACATGCCACCATAGTGTAACATCACAGCTACATAGGTTTGCATATCACGCCACTGCGTCTCCCCCCCCACAGATAAACAGCAGAAGGGTTCCTTTCATATCAATGACTACACTGTACAGATGGTGCCCAACCTGAGAAAGGACTCCAAGAAGAGAGCCTGCTTCGAGCTCAGCGCCTACGGCAAACGGCCCTTCCAGGTCAGTGTTACCACAGCAGGTCTGTGTTACCACAGCAGGTCTGTGTTACCACAGCAGGTCAGTGTTACCACAGCAGGTCTGTGTTACCACAGCAGGTCTGTGTTACCACAGCAGGTCAGTGTTACCACAGCAGGTCAGTGTTACCACAGCAGGTCAGTGTTACCACAGCAGGTCTGTGTTACCACAGCAGGTCTGTGTTACCACAGCAGGTCTGTGTTACCACAGCAGGTCAGTGTTACCACAGCAGGTCAGTGTTACCACAGCAGGTCTGTGTTACCACAGCAGGTCTGTGTTACCACAGCAGGTCAGTGTTACCACAGCAGGTCTGTGTTACCACAGCAGGTCAGTGTTACCACAGCAGGTCAGTGTTACCACAGCAGGTCTGTGTTACCACAGCAGGTCTGTGTTACCACAGCAGGTCTGTGTTACCACAGCAGGTCAGTGTTACCACAGCAGGTCAGTGTTACCACAGCAGGTCTGTGTTACCACAGCAGGTCAGTGTTACCACAGCAGGTCAGTGTTACCACAGCAGGTCAGTGTTACCACAGCAGGTCTGTGTTACCACAGCAGGTCAGTGCGGCTTGTTAACTAAATGCATGAAATGATCAGAAGTGAAATCATGAAGAATCCAGTGCTGAGCTGACCTGAGCTGAATCCTCGCACCAGCGTTTGTAGAAGTATTTAACCTCTACCTTTGCTGAGGCGTGTAATAACTTTAAAGTCCGGGAGTTGGGTGTTTACCAGCATGCCTCGAGTTTCAAAACATG